>RXPK01002776.1:0-85957 GCA_004143645.1 Protaetia brevitarsis | reverse complement strand
TTTTTTATTATAAGAGCCTCGGAACTCGGAATATTTTACTTCCGTAAAAGTCAAATCGACGTTTTCAATATGGATCCAACCGCTTATGTAAATTCAAAAATTTTCTTTGTGGAAAGACATATCCAAAAGCAGGTTACGGCCCTGTATCATGATGTATTGACTCAAAAATGTGAGCTCGAACAACAAGTCTTACGTAATCTACAAACTTTGGCAGTTATTGCCCCTGCAGAATTCGCATATGCAAAAAAGAAAGTGCCAGGTTTCACTGCCGTTAATTATGGAGAAGTAGTTCATCTAATTCAATGTTCCCCTGTCGAAGTCCAAATTCGATCGACTGACCGATGTTATCACGAATTACCAATTTTCTATGACAATCAAACTCTATTTATGGCACCTCGGAGCCACCATAATCCAAAAATACGCTAATGAAATCGGCTGTAATCCTTTTCTTTTCCCTGCCTATAAACTGAACAATCACTGGTATAAAATCGCTAAACAAGCCCAGGTGATTCCCACACCTCAAATCCTGGAACCTGATTCTGAGCCGGATTGGGCCTACGTTAACCCAACCAACCTGTTCTCCGGGGGCCTGTATACTCAAGAGGATATGGACCGATTACGCCGCCAGATGATCTTACCTGTCGAGCGCCAAGCCGTTGAAGGAATCTTAGCCAGAGGGGCCATGGGCATGTCACCCGACATGCAAGGAACTAGTTTCGAAGGTGTAATTGGAGAAGAAACCATTAAAGGATGGGCCAAACAGCTATGGAGTACCTTGTTTGAATGGGTCACCACCTTAGGGTCAATCACCTCAGGAGTGATGGGTGTCTTCATTATTTTCAAGTGTGTCAAATTCCTGGCTGACACCCTCATCCATGGATTCCTCCTCTACGATATTTTTGGTTGGAGTTTTAAAATACTTGGAGCCCTATTGGACAGCGTAACCATGTTTTGTGTCCATGCTCATGCAAAAAGAGGCGTCCCTTCCGAGAGTCAACCCATGGTAAAGTCCGATCCAGTGGAGGATCCGACCGGTTCGACTACTACTCCAAGGTCAATGCTGACACAAATCTACCCTGGCCTGGAGATGTCAACAGCACCAGCTCCTAACCAGGACGGTTCGAGATCAACGGCGAATCCGAACCGAGATTGGGCAATTCCTTAGCTACGCCAGTGAGGTGAAAGTTCGTTGTTATGTGTAGTGCAGCGCGTATTTGTGCGCGAGTGTAAAGGACAGTTTGTTATTTTATTCTCGTTTTGAAATGTTTGTATTGCGCAAATTTTGTTTTAATTTTGCTTGTTAGATTTTAAGTAAATGATGTCTCTTGCAAGTGGTTTAATTATTTTGTTTTTTTTTTTTAGTTGTTGAATTAATTCTGCTTTTGTTTTTTTACCTTGCATGAGGCAACATTTTTGTTTTCTTTGTTTTTTATTAGTAGTAGGTTTGCAGAAAAGAGTTACCTTTGTTAATTCTTTTCTTTTACTAAGGGAGAAGGGATGTAAGAATTCGAAATTCCATCCTGTATATTGCAAGTATGTAAATTCATTTTCTTAATGCGTAGTTGATAAGTACCGTGGCTCCAGCAAAACAAGCGTTGCCTCACGACAGACAACAAGCGTTCTTTGTTTTAAGGCCCGCGTAATTAAAATAACATGGTAATACTTTGTATTTTAATCTATTACTTTGTCCAATGAATGTTATCTCCTACCTTGTTTATTGTATATTACAAGACACCGGTCGCCAATTCCCACGTTATGCTATCAGTAGGTCGTCTGAAAGTCAGAAAAATAACGCCTTCGGTCATACTTGCGCCCTTCTGTGAAGAGAGGACGAACTAGTTATCGGTGCAAAATGACGTCACAACTAGAGACTATAAAAAACCCTTACATAGCGGGTTTGGGGAATTAGTTCGCGATCCTTCAAACTAGCTTCAGGAATAAGCCCGCGTTCTTCCTCGTCGAGTGTCTCTAAATCATAAAAAAAAAATAAAACTTCTCAACTTAGTTTTTGCAATCAAAATACGCTTAAATTCGAGAACAGGAAGCACAAGCTTTCCTCGAAAGGTGTTTTGATTTGTGATTAAATTCATGAAAATTACCCCCCTTTTAGTTTGCTTTAGCTTAAAAAGATTGTGTGTGTTGTGCAAAGTTTTGTGCCGAAAAATTTGGATTACGTGAAGAACTATTTTTCCCACATCGGCCGGTAAGATGTTTAAAAATTCTGCTTAAGACTAACCATTGCAAATACATAAAAATCGTGACTCGTTCGCTCTCTCTCTCTCCCTCTCTCCCTCAGTAAATTAGTATGATAAATTATTCATTAAGATAATTGTGTTTTGGTTTACTTTTTTTTTGTTGTTCACTTGATATCCCATTTAATTTTATATAATAATATATAATTTTAAAAGTCATAAGTCGTCTTTTATTTCGTCATTCTAAAAGAAGTTCAGTATGAACCCTTAGTGAAGTCCCGAGAGGAAGTCAGTCTAGTAAAGAGAAAGCCGACGAGAAGAGAGAGTCGACAATCCTTAGGCTAACTAACGGCCCTGCTCCGACTGACGGAGGAAAACACAGTTCGGAAACATCTTTGGCTAAAATTACTAAAACCATTCGCTACCGAACAAAAAGTTTGTTTCCCAGCAGTGGCTCGCCGGTCAAAAGAGCAGGTGTGGGTTATCTGTGAGACGGAATTTGGCGTTGTCTTATTTGAATTTGGGCTAGCCATCCCCGAAAGTCTCCAGATAGGAAAACCCGTTTCCGTTACAATATGGAATCTAATTTAGAGTCATTTAGAACAGGTTTCCAAACCAAATGAAGAAGTAATTGAAAAGTCAGGCGTGTGTTCAGTTGCCTACTTTACAGGCGAATTTTGAATTTGTTAAAAATAGCTATTTAGAATGAACAATATTAGCATTAGGTGCTTAATATTGCCTTTATTATAATGTACACTTTATTTTCTATGTAAGTTTACCTGGTATATTTTGTGTGTTCTTGTTATATTTTGCTTAGCGAGATTTTTCATTCTTCGGGATGTCTATTTGGTAACTTTTGTCGTATTCCTCTCAAACTAGAGGAAATAACGGTATCTTAATGTCGGTTAGCGATATCTTTCAAAATTAAAGTTGACCTGCTTGTTAGCAATAACAATCGAAGGCTGTTTACTGGTCAATTTAGTTTGAATCCTCATTCTGCCTGTGGCTACGAGCAACGACGATTGCATTAATTTCCTATAACGATTTTTATACCACACTTTCAAAAAAATATCAAAGTTCCAAGAAGTGTTTACCGAAAAAAAGTATCGATATAATTCCTGAATAATTAAATCCTTACTAAATGCCTACAAAATTGTCAAGAATTTTCTATAAAAATCTCCAACGAAGATTGCCGGCCAGTATACAATTCCATACCATTAACCGAGACCGAGGTTGTATATAAAAATGACTGAGTTGGTCTGTGATAAGCTATTAAAAAGCTGTTTTTAACAAATATCGATAATCACAGGTGATCGTTTTCTATAAAATTTAGTTTCTGCTGTTCACGGGTAGATGGCGCCGTTATTTTAGTTTAATTAAATTACAATCTGACTTTTCCATAAAAGGTTATGGAAAAGTCAGATTGTAATTGACTATAAGGATAGTCATTTAAAATGCCAGGAAAGTTCGAACACGTATTTTTTGTATTAAATAATTTGTTTTATAAAGTATTTACTGATTCCAACATACGTACCTTGTGATCAAAGAGTCTCAATGATGATGAAACTTATAGCATTTGGTAACTAACTAAAGATTTATGCTTGTTTTGGTTTGAAACATTTCTTTTATTTGTTCAGTTAGTGTTTTTACATGGATTTTCGATAATTACTTATTTCAAATTTTAATAATCCGAGAAGGGGCTTTGAGGGTGAGGTGAGAAAATTACACTGCCTATTCGTTAGTAAGCGTCCGCACTATGATTTTGACAGACGATCTGATGCTCTCTTGAAGTGTCCCGTGCCACCTAGCAGGTAGGAATACACTTTTCACAGTATTCTTTCACTTATCAGAGAGGTCGCTGGGTGTATTGAAACCACTATTTTATTTTAACTGATTTTTATTGAAAAAAAAAGAAACGGAAAAAAATCGTAATCGGACAAGCTAAATAATAATATAAATTGAAAACATAAATTTAAAAATAATAATAATAATAAATTGTATTGAACTAAAGAAAATAAAATTTTGAAATCCCGGGCATTTTGTTCTGAAAAACAGAGCAATATATTTGCCACAAGTAAATTATTGCCAACAATTCAGTTTAGTTGAAACATTTTTCTCAGTGTAGTTTCTTTAAATAAAATAGGTACCCTCTAATCCGCAGCGACTGGCACCATCTTCTCGCGAAGTTGGGTGCTCTTTGAACTACATCGCCATTGCAGAGGAATTCTCATATCTTGTTTTTGCATATATGATAATATCATCAGCATGCTTTTGACAAGGTATCAGTCAGGTCTCATAAGAGTTCATCTCTTCTTGTCTTGCGGGCATCTGTGATTCTACTAACTGAGATTATCTTATGTTCCAGCTCCGCTTCCACCGATCTGGCAGAAAACATTTGCAGCATCCATTTGGAGGTTATGGCATTTATACCCCTATTGGTTAATGCTTTTTCGACATACTTATGTGGATTGTTGTCAAAACTGCTATTTATGTCTAGAAAAGTGCACACTGCATTCTTTATTCATCAGTGTATCTTGAATTCGATCCGTAAGATCCACAAATGCAGTCTCAGTAAATTTGCTCATTTGATAAGCGTGCTGACAAACTATCTGATCTGATATAATTATCTACAACCTTTTCCACCGTTTTTAAAAAGAAGGATGATAGGTTTGTGGATATAGAGTGCGCAATGTCTTTCTTCCCTGCTTTTGACATGGAGATCCAAGTCTTGTCGATTCCGTGTTAGTATAATTTCAATTTGTCTGAAAGCTGTTTATTTCTAAACTATAATACTATTTATTGTTTACATTCTTATAAGGAGTCAAGGACAATAGGTTGTGAATAAAGCTAAAAACGTTAGTAAATTAATAAAAAGTAAACAAATAAAAAAAAAACAACGTGAAACTAGTGTTAATTTACCTTTTAAGGCCTTTTTAAGGTTAAGTTTAGTTAAGTAGCTGTCGTTTTTCAAAAAGGAATGAACGGGAAGAGAGAATAATATGCGTAACAATCATTTTAATTCTAAGTAAAGAGCAGCAACTCTTTAACGACTCATTTATCTTAATATCTACTATGCATTTTCAAATAGTAAATATTCAAGCTAAGAATGTGAAGTAATTTGCTTTATTCTTGAAATATATTTTTATATCGTATACTGGAATTTTGTTTATTATTGGCATTGTTTATGTCTGAAAAACCGATATTTCCAAGATTTATTATTTCTTATAATATCTATATGCGATATCTATGTGTTATATTATTAATAATATATACAATTGTTGTGTTTTTAACTTTTTGACGCTTTAGAATTTTTGCAGTCACGGTCAAGCCCGCGGTCATGAAGATAAATAAGTCATTTGGATTTGTATGAGGTAGAATCCGTGAAGCAAATTATTTCTCACTTTCAAATACCTGGCCTATAACATATTTCAGAATTTAATTTATGTTGTGAGATCGAAAGTAGAATCATGCATAAATTGTGATATATAAATATTGCTTCTTAGTGCTCACACACATACATTTGCCTTCTTTTTCAAAAATTCGTCACATAAATCTTAATAATATGCCATAATGGTGTTCCGCCTTATTTCTGGGTTCTTTTAAGTATAAATCAAAATTTTCATTCCGCCTTCATGCTGCATTCCTCGAAGAAGTAGGAGTAATTGTAAATAAGAGAAATATCGAAACAGTTCCAGCATATTTTCACCGCGACTGGAAATGAAATGGAGTACTTAAGAGGTATTCAATTAAACTTGAATAGATGGTGAACCCACGATCAAGTCGGATGTATACACATTTCCATTATGGTATTATCAATGGCTGTCCCTAGGCGTGAATTTCATTCGCGCAACTTCCTCCTCTGTTTCTTTGGTTTGGCAGCTTTATTACACGAATAAGTGAATATCGGTAACCTCGTCTTCTTTTCTCCAATCCTTTGCGTTTTACACGAAGTATATTGCCCTTAGCGTCAAAGTCCGCTTTCTGCTACAATATTAATGCTTGAATTATATTTGTAAAACTGGAAATTGTATGTCATAAATGATAAAGTTCTAATGTATTGCAACACCTAGACGTACGTTCGACATTGGCTGAAATTAGAAAATAATTTATTTATGACTGAGTATGCATTTGTAATTACTTGAAAGTATTATATGTTGAAATAAAATATGTTTTCCCGCCTCAATTTTTCATTTAACTGTAGTTACTGAAAATCATTGCAATTTTGTTCCTTAGAGATTTTGTTGCTCTAATCTATAATTCATCATGCAGTAATAGCTCAAACTATAAGTGTATGCACACAGTATGATGTGCTTTTTAAACAAAAATAGTTCTTGCACGCATAACTATACGCAGGTAGTATGCATTTTCAAGAACTATGTTTTACTTAATGATTCGGTTTCCCTATTTGATATTCTGATTCGATCACCACTGTTTCTATATAAAAGAAGCTTGCGTAGTTGTCACAGCTTTAAAAATACGCGATCCTAGGTTCATATACTCCTGTTCCATATTTATGACAATTATAGATATATTCCAAATTTGCGTCCGGTTAATACATCCAATTGATCATTTCGTTTAAGCGATGATAAAATGCGCGGAGATAAACAAGAGCTGCAGCGTAGAAAGGGACATATAAAATCCTCATCATTCTTCAAAGGCGCTCCTAAAGATTTGTACAGTTCGTTCTCTCCACAGACATTTACTAAATTTGACCTTTAAGAGTAGACAAAGAGAAATGATACTTATTTTGGGACAAATTAGTTTTTTCGCGTGTGTAAACTATTTACTCTTGATCGGATCGTATAAACCTCTCAAGAAGAATCCTCTTCCCCTAATGATAAGAAGAACCAGACAGATTATTAAGAATTAGCCCAATTTAATCAATGCGAGACAAAAGTGGAAACTCTTCATTTCAAATCCGACAGTCCCTAAATCGTATTATTGTTTGCCCAAAATTCATTAAGTGGAAAAATTCATAAAGCCCATTATATAAGCTATAGATCCCCCACATATAAATTGTCCAAATAACCTTGAGGTAGCAAATTCTCTAGATTTAGCTAATAATGTTGATAATATTGATTTAAAAGATGGGTAAATTTTTGTATCGTTGAACGTTTGTTGACTATATCAGAAGCTATGGAATATTTAGTCAATTAGGTGATATACAAATCCGGGAACACAAAAGGCTAACTTCCATGCATCAAAATAGTTTTCAAGTAATCTGGAAGTGTTTTGAGCAATCTCAATGAACTTCAAATTGCTCGCCCACTCTTAAGTACATTTGAAACACTGATTATTTCCCCGGGATTTGGTAGAGGTACTTAGATCCCAAGTAGGACATTTAGTCGCCAAGACGTATTTGTTATCTTCAAGCTTTCCACAAAGGAAAATTACTAGCAGCTGTTACGTTCTAATTACGTGATATATCTACGACTACTACCAAAATAGGGAACAAATATTATGTTCTAATTACGTTATGGCGACGTTATCGGAACTTTTATAGGACGTAATAGTTACGTAGTCATAACGTGCGGATAGTAGCTGCTGCGTAGCTGGAACGCTCCGAAAAAGTAATTTTTACTTTATATGGCATTGCAATTCATTGTTACTGTTCCTTTTTCTTCTTTATGCCTTTTTATAATATATTCACTTTAACCAGTGGCGGCTGGTACTAAAGGGCACAAGGGCACGTGCTCACCCAACTACCAAGATAAACACAGAAAGAAATTCGCATATAATTCAGTGCATTATTTTATTTTATTATTTTTACGTATTTTTATAACGATGGTATCAAAGTTTCCTTCCGCGCCACAGATGCTAGCGTACAGCTAGCGTAAAGTTACAAAAGGGTCGAATTGGTGAAACATAGTTAAAAAAAAATAAAAACCAATTATGGATATGTGCATATGTATCAATTATTTACCAAAAACTATATTAAAACCTGTAAACCCTTACTTTAACATGTAGTAGCTAACCAATGAACAAATAAGACGAATTTTTTGGTAGGTGTTACTTTGGGGGTTAGCATAAAAAATCACTCCCAAAAAATATACTTCTCCTTTCTTACAGTTTCCAGTCACAAAAATTCTGAAAAAAAAATATTATAATGAGTTTATGGATAGTCAAGTACAGTTTAAATTTCATAAAGATATCTTCAATAGGTACTGACAAAAAAAAAATGCGTTAAGGATTGTCACCCCCAATATTTCCCTTACAATAGGACTTAGGGATGTGAGATTAGTTGTATGGATATTTTAAATGACGAACAATAAAAACAAAGTAATAATAACCTTTCATCAGATGCGAGTGCAGTTGTCATATGCTTAACCGGCTAGACCCTTAGCTTGGTCGAGAATACGCACCACTCTATTATTCAGTATTGATGGTTGATTTATTATTTTATTTTGTTATGGAAGCCGTATGTTTTGGAGTGTTAGCAAACTGCAGAGTTTGACGTTCTCTTTCAGTTAATTGAACCAACACATTTACAAAATTGATTCTGACAGCTAAATTTTAATTCCATGGATAACTAAATATAAGCATGAATTAAAAAAAAATGAGTAAATATCTTTGTCGTTATTAAACCTTAATATTGTACTCATGAAGGAGGATGCTATTGAAATTCATAAAAATATATAGGTGTTTCATTTAAAATAGAAGGGTTAACATCATTTCCGGCTAAACCGAAAGGCTGATTCGGATATAAATATACTCATTGAATCCCGATTTACAACAAGTATACAACAACAAATACACTACCAGTAACATTGCAGTTGCAATTAGTCTGTATATGCATGTGGTGTTCACGCTCTCCTCCTCGCCTCGAGATGGTGGAACTGGAGGGTCCCGTCCCAGACTGTCGGTATTAAGAGCGCTGTGCTCTTTTACTTTTTGTTCTTTCTCAATTCAATGATTATTTTTTATTTGGATTCTTTTTTTTTATTTCTTTTTTAAACTGTGCGTGTTTTAATTGTTTAATCTTGTTGGCAGTTTCTTATATTGTTCAATAACTTTTGTGTTCCGATTTTTTTTATACGTATTACTGACTATTTTTTCAGTTCTTATATGTGAGTGTCTTCTTGTGTTATGGTTATGTGTTTCTTTATTGTTTTTTAGTTTGGTGTTGGTTTTTATTAATCCATTTTTCAACTTGTGTATAAAATTATTTTTTTTGAGATAGTTAGTTGTTTTATATTTAGTTCATGCGTTCTTCCGTAAACTTCTAGTGTGGATGTTCTTTTATTTAGTCCATATAGTATTTTCAAAATTTTATTTTGTTGTCTCTGCAGCTTCTCTATATCTCTTTTTGCAGTGTCACTCCATGCATTTATCATACAGCTTATGTGGGATGTGAAAAGAAATGATATAATGATTTATTCATATGTTCAGGTATTAGTCTTCTGATTTTGGTTATGCTCGCTATCATTATGGTGTTTTTTTTATTAGGTCTCTGATATGTTCATCCCATTTTAGGTTTTTTTTTTGTATCGTTAGTCCTAGGTATTTTGTTGGGGTGGTTTCTGAATGATTTGGTTTTTTATTCTGATAATGAAAGTTTTCTTGTAAAAACTATATATTTTGTTTTACTTTCGTTTATTGTTAAGAAGTTATTGAAACACCATCATATTTGCATTTAATTAAATGTGAAAAGTCTTATTAAAATCAAAATAGTCATATTACAGACATTTGAATGGATCCATACATTTGCCTAACCCTGTATAAACAAGTCGCTCAATATTGCGACAGAGAGCCAGGCGATACTAAGAGTACTAGTGAACCATTTGCTGTTTTTTTGACCTGGCTACGTTTTGTTTCAATGGTACCGTTAATCGCTATAATTGTAATTGATATTGGCTAAACACGATACACGACATCCGCAAAAATTAAACGTTTGGGCTGGTATTTTCTGGAACCGTATTTTTGATCGTTTTTCATTTATGGTATACTAACTGGACACAGATATTTAGATCTTTTACGTGATCAGGTTGTATCTAATATTGAGGCACATGGGGAATTGCCTGTAAATATTTGGTTCCAATAAGATAAAGTATCTTAAAAGCCTTTAATGTTAGAAGTTTTCTAACGAAACATTCCCAAATTGGTGGATTGGTCGTAGAGGATTCATTGAGTGGCGCCCACGTTCTCCAGATTTAAATCCCCTATTAGATTTTTTTCTTTAATAGTGATTTCGAAAACCTTTTTAACTGAATTGTGTTCATTTTTATATATGCATTATTAGTTTTAATTAAATATCTTTTTCATTATTAGACATAGAGATGTTAAACTTGATACTGTGCTCCTTTTGCAGTGTTCTATCGAAATTCGTAAAAATGTAGAGGGTTTTTCTTTTACAAAAAGTTAACATCATTTCCATCTAAACCGGAACTCTTCTGATTCGGATATAGATATACTCATCAAATTCCCAATCTGCATTTCATTATACGGGAAAGGTCTTATTAAACTCAAGGTAGCCATATTAAAGATATTCGAATAGATCCACACATTTGTTTAACTCTTGTCTGGCATTTTTCCATTACTGCCATCCGTACTCCTGACGCCGTTTCGCTGCAACTACCTCTGAATTTCTTCGAGATCTGCGGTGGCGTTTCAGAATCCTGCCGAGGTATTTTCCTACTGCCCTCAAGCGTCTTCCTTTTATCCTCAGTGGTATGATTGCTGCCTTCCACCGTCAGTTTCTGCTTTATTACTTTAGCGGCCTGGCTTTTTCCTTCTGCCTTGGATCTTTCGACGCTACGGTGACGTGGTATTTACTTGGTCTACGTATCTTTGACCACTTTTTTTTTACCTATTCAGTTCCCCGATCATGCAGTCTGAGCTGTTTTACTCGTACAACAATATTTTTAGCACTGGCATTGTCTTGTCTGATATGTACCTACAAGATAGTTTCTTGTGTTTCCAAGTCTAAGTAGAAGATTTTTCTAGTGCCCTCTCCTGGTTCCTCCGTTCTGGTTTAAAGTTTTCCATGTGCTCTGGCCATATAGTTTCCACGAGTAGGAGAGAACACACACACTTGCGGTGGCCTCTAAAGAGGTGCAAGGTTGATTACTCTGTTAGGTCAGTCAGTTTCCTACGTGACTCCTTTTGTCCCGGGTGCTATCTATCCCTCGCACTATATTGAATTAATGGTGTAGCGAAGACCGATCGACGTTTTGTGTCAGTTACATATGATTACTACCTAAACCTATAATAGTTAGTTGGATTAAAGTGATCCACAAAAATTACTAGTTTGTCATGATTAAGTCGGGTTTACGATTCTTCAGTGTTGCGTTGAGCATTTTCCACACCATGGCTTATGTGTCTCTTTCTACCTGCGTAGTTGCAAGCTTTCGATGCTAGTTTTATTAGTTTACACTTATTATAGAAAATAAGTTCTTTTACCATTACGTACTGTTGCTACGGTAGAACATCTAATACCAAAGCTGTATAGTTATCTATTTGTAACTCTGTATGTATACATAAGTATTACCTCGAGACTCTTTTATATTTAATCAATGGAAACAGGCGTTACTCCCCGAGTGGTGAATGTAGAATGAAGTATTTGCTTACTTTTTAATCTACAGAACCTATTTACATTACACGTATTTATATAATTATATACGTATTCGAGATAAATAAATTCTCGTTTCTCCTGACATTTAGACCAAGTACTTAATGATACATCTACTACTAATAATAGCAAAACGACACGACGTTCACGTTATTGTGTTCTTTATGTACCGATACACATAATACAGTTTACTTAGTGTTTGTGGCGTTTCGTTGAGTATAGGATTACACTTTGAAGCGCCCTACAGAATAAAGAGGATCCTCTTTTCCTCCCAGTAAAAATTAAAAAAGAAAACGGTCTACCGTCATTGATCTACCTATAATCTGACCGTGAGATGTCTAGTCACAAAGGTAAAGCTAGACTCTGTTCTTGCATTTCACCGGTAATCTCGTGGTAACCTATATCGCCGAGTCTCTCTGTGTTAGTGATTTTTGAATGCACGCGTGGAAGATATTGATAAATAATAAGTGAACGCAAAAGAATTGTGAACCAAAGTTTTGGTGTCTCTGTGGACATGTGCAGTGGGTTTTGGATGCGATATAATGGTGTTGGAGAACGAAAGAAGAAACATGACATCCTGGAGTGGAGGGGTGTTCCAGTTTCTGAAGGCACGCTCGCGAAGTACCAATAATAAAAATGATATCAAAGGACAGAGGTATTTCAGCTTCAGTTAATACCACTTTGGAACTGTGACAAATATGCCTACAACTATGTGCTTGCAATTAGTTTATTTTCATGCGCGGCAAAACATAATACAAATGTTCTGAAGTAGGCTTATCCACACTCCTGTTGTAAATACAATTGACAGTGCTAATATATCATATTAATTGCTGAAAAATTGGGAACTCTTGTACATGATTTGCAATGTTTTAATGACTTTGATGTTAGTTGAAATTGAATACGTAATTACAAATGTTCTAAATCGACCTACGTGTCTTTTGCAAAGATACCCTAACTAATGCAAGTATGCAAGCAATTATAAAATGAAATAATTATTTCATACGTACTCCTATGATATTTCCCTATAATAATGTCCTGGATTTTTTATGATCTAATCCGATTTAAATTTCAAATTCTATTTTCATAAAGTCAAATATGTATATTACAGTAAATGGATAAAAATATCCTAATTCAAGCAATACCATTTGAACTATCCAAGATCGACTACATACCCATATTTTGTTGTATGATACTTTTTTGTGGAAACTTGATTTAAGCGTAAAATAACAAATAAAATATTCATGAAGTATACGAGTGTAGAGAACGGTTGAAAAGAGACGCAGAAAAAAGTAATAATGCAAATGTTAGAAAAAACATTTTGTTTACTACTCAACTGCATTGCTATTTTCTAGAGGCGGGGTAGGCAACCCAAGTGATTGTGTAAGCCAGTTTGAAAATGGATTGTAGTTTCGCGAGCCGCGTGTGCATTTCACATATACCTAGTGTCTCAACCAATAGATACCTGCTCAAAACTTTTTTAATCAAATTCGATGTTATTTATTGTTATTTTTCAATTATTTAACCTGTTATAGTTTATTATTTTATTTAGTTATTTTTTATCGCGTCTGGTTTTACCGGAAGTATTGTCGCACATAAAATATTAAATCAAACACCCAATATATTTTGGCATATTCCGATTCTACATAATTATCTGAGTCCCAGAACACATTACTTATTAGTCTTCGTTACCTTAGTTACCAAAGATTTCAATTTATATTTTTCAATCTAGAGCGCTAAAAATATTCCCAAACGTTGAGATAATATCAAAAAAATAAAAATACTGCAATATGCTGATCTTTCGTCCATAATTAAGTTAGGATTAGTGATGAGTAAGGTGTGGTAATAGTAGTGCTGTCATATGGATCCGGATAATTTCAAATCGTGATAATTTACGATCCAGATTCAAATTGATATACTTAAATGTAATAGTCAATTAAAAAGAAAAAAACAGAAAATGAAAATATTTTCGTACGGTGCAGCGGGCGACTTTTTGCCTTGAAATGGTTTTTCTAGTTTCTTAATTGATTTAATAGTCATTTAGTCATTTGGAATTTAGCTATTAATATGCAGGTGTTCCATTAAAAAAAGATTCAAAAGGTGTAATCATTCAATTGTTTTCAATTTCACTCTTTGCAAAGCTTGATAAATTTGCTTTCCATAAATGTATAATGTTCCTGTACCCATACCTTTGCAATTTTGAGTTATAAGCATTTTTCTGCAGTTGGATTACGAAATCTCGAATCGAGTAGATACGATTCTAGTGTATAGGAACCATAGGCATATCCAGAGGAAAACGTATATTAAATTTTTGGTTCATAATCACACCCTTCGAATAAAGATGGCGTACTCGAATAGTTTTGTACTTTCGCAATCCCGAAGCTGATTTATTTTGTTTAATGTAGGCTATGAATCTTTGACAGCGACACCAGGTGACATATATTCATTGCATTTTACTAATTTATTGTATCTTACTTAAGTAATAATCCCTGAAAATGGAAGAAGTAGTATACATAAATGAAGTTATTATGATTTATTTATTATTTATGGGCAGTGTGATAAAACCATCACCAGAACCTGCAGAAGATTTGATGACATTTTTCCAAATTTACGGTCAATGGACAATAAAAAGTTTTTATAGTTACAAAGAAATTTTAGTAATTTTCGGTCCTTATTAAAAGCACCTAGGATTTTGCCGAAACCCATAAAAAAAAACCAAGAGAACCTCACTAAAGATTTAGCATACTTTGAAGCACCTTCGCAATTATCAATACGTTAACTAAATTAACTTGTAATCTTAAAACTATCTGTTGCTCATTACTGTTTAGGTATATTTTATTAAATCTCCTATTCATTTGTATTCGTTACTTTTCCACATTTAGTGATTAGTATTAAGCAAAATACAACATTTTTGTAATATGCATGGCATTCCAATGGCAGTCAAATATTCATAACATACATTAAATAAAATTAAATCAGGAAGAGTAAAAAAAAATGCTTATGATTAAAAATCGCAAAGGCATAGGTAAAGGAACACTATACATTTTTATGAAAAGCAAATATCAAGCTTTGCATAGAGCCATTAATATACAGCGTGTTCTGTTTACAATATGATTTAAAGGTATTTTTCATACATATTCCGTAAACGTAACTTATGGAACACTCAGTATATTTTATTTAAATTGGATGTCACGTTAAGTTAGCCTAAGGTTTCGTTTGTTTGAAATTTGCACTTTTAGTCTTTATAAACAGCAAAGACATTCGTACGTCTGCAAGGCTCGAATTTTCCCAAAAAAAATATTATTGTTACCTTGAAAACGTTTTGAAATACATTTTTATAGTTGAATGTTATATCAACAACCCTTTTTGTTTTTGTTACATTGCCAACATGCATACTAGAAGATAGCCCTCAACAGTGATGTTTGGTTCTCCATATATTTCTAGTTTCCCATTCACTTTGGGACACTCGGTATATGATCTGAGAATATATGAGTAAAATTAATGTGGTTATTGAAGAAAAATAATAAATCTGGCAATTTCCTAGTTATTTCTTGTACATATATTTATCCGTCCACCATAAATTTATCTTATGGATAATGTGTAAACGATATTTTTTGGGAGAATAGTGAAAGTGGTTGTCCATAGTATTGCAAAGTTATCGATAATTTCTGTAACAGAAGATTAACGGGGCAAACTAAGCTACAGAAATTTACAAAAGTAGCGCAGTACATAGATAATGATATAATATGTACTAATAGCAAATATCGAACAACTCCTTTCCGATTAGGTTCTTTAATGATTTTAACTGGCGGATTCTGAGCTAAAAATCGAGAGTTATTAAAACGCTGTGTACATACATTACCGCGAAAGGCAACGGTTTGACCTTTGACTTTCGGAACACGTCAGTAATGAACCTATGACTGAACGATATCAACTTCCTCAATTAATCGCTAAACCGTGGTCAACTAAACAATAAACGTTGATTAAGAAGTTATTCCAGCATTTGCTTTCTCATTTGTATTCTATTTGTAATTGCTCCAAAATCGATACATTAAAAATAAAAAAATATAAAATTATACAGAAGAACCAAATAAATATTTTTTGAAACAAAAACATATTTGTCTTGTACGACATTAAGATTTGTTTGGATCAAAGAAACTTTGTTAGAAGGAAATACTTTTTAATCAAAGCCTCTGCTCCGGCAAGACATTGGAAAGTATCCCTAAAGTTATATAGCTAAAATTAAGACAAATGAGTATTACTGTGACACACTTTTTAAATACGAAAAATTAGTTAAACCGGTGTCCATATGATTCAAGGTATTCGCATAAGGGTAAAAAAATACGTATTATTTTCTTGGGAACTACTTCAGCTATCACATTCAAAGGTATGTAAATAAATACTAGAAATGGACATGTATAAAAAATCAAAAGCAAATCGTCCACTCACAGTGCACTTGTCAGTTCAAAATTGTGATTATTTTCTGCTTTTGAAGGGTATTATTTTTGTTTTCCTTCATGGGCCCAACCTGATCTTTTGTTACATAAGAATGTATGCATTTGGGTCTACTATGCATTCTTTGTTTTTTCTTGTGGTTGGTAGAACATATCTTTTCTTTTCCTTGTGATCATATCATATACTTCTTATCTCCATTACTCACAAAAATTAGCTGCTTTTCATTATTATTTACACAGATTTGTACAATAAAATATGGGAAGAAGAAGAGCTACCTGATGATTGCAAAATGACGCTGATTACACCGATTTTCAAGAAGGGAGATAAAAAGAACTGCAATAATTACCGAGGTGTATCTTTAATAAGCACAGCCATGAAAATTTTTGAACAAATACTACAGAAACATCTGAGAGAAGCAATTGAAGATACCTTGGAAAAATCCTCTATAAGAAAGGAACATAAACGATAAAACTATAAGAATAATTACAAAAGTGTATAAGAACAATGTTAACGCCGTAATAGCAAATAATAATGTATCAGATACCTTCACAACACAATCAGGACTACGACAAGGAGGAAGCTTAAGTCCAATATTGTTCATAACTTTTATGGACGATATTATTAAGAAATGTACCTAAAAAAGTAAGAAATTTTGTGTTGGATATTACAACTTACAAAAAGTAGAAATCTCGGAAGGAGTGTTTGCAGA
The DNA here is from genome assembly GCA_004143645.1 of Protaetia brevitarsis. Classification (NCBI taxonomy): domain Eukaryota; kingdom Metazoa; phylum Arthropoda; class Insecta; order Coleoptera; family Scarabaeidae; genus Protaetia; species Protaetia brevitarsis. Next base: position 69,036 of record RXPK01002776.1, on the reverse strand, counting down.
TGATATCGTTATAGTTGCCGAAAACGAAACAGATTTGCAACACAATATTAATATATGGTACAAAGAACTAGAACAAAAATGAATGAAGTTAAACATAAACAAAACAAAAGTGATGGCCATAGGAAATGAAAACATAGAACTTAAAATAGAGATTGACGGAGAGAATATACAACAAGTTAATACATTCAAATACCTAGGAGTAACACTAGATGAAAATGGAACACAAGAAGCAGAAATAAATGAAAGAGTTGAGAAAACAATGAAACTGTACTATACTATGCAAAATAAATTCATAAATAAAAAAGAAATATCACAAAAAACTAAAATTAAAGTATTTAAATCAATTATTAGACCCGCCCTAACTTACGGCTGCGAATCATGGATACTAAATGAAAAACAAAAAAGTAAGATACAAGCAGTCGAAATGAAGTTCCTGAGAAGAGTTTGAGGAGTTACGAAGAAAGACAAAATCAGAAGCATAGATATAAGAAAAGACCTAAACATACAATCGACTTTAGAATTTATAGAAGAAAAGCAGTTAGAATGGTGGGGACATCTATTGAGGATGGAAGCATCGAGGCCAGTAAGAAAGATATGGGAGGCGAGAATACAAAAAATAGGAAGCCGGGAAGACCTAGGCAAACTTGGGACGATGTGATAGGGAAAATTTTACAGAAAAGGAACAAAGAATGGGTAGAAGCGAAGAAGATGGCAGAAAATAGAAGAGAATGGAAGAGGTTCGTCCATAGCTGAAAAGAAAAGAAATATTCCTACACCTTATTTGAGATAGAAGGAGTTATTGATTATATATATTTACACAGATTAAATAACACACCATTAAATTCAACTAAAAACGATGAGGACTGAATATCGTAAAACAAATAGCTTTAGTAATGGTTCCAACACAATAGAAAAAGAAATAATTAAAAAATATAAAATAAATAACAATCCTCTAATTAACAATATAAATTTCAGATCATTCACTTATAATAATAATAAAAAAGCACTGCACAACATGTATTTAATAACAATACATATTACAAAATACAATGCAATAATTGTAATGCTGTTTATATTGGGACATTGGAAGAAAAATAGTGTTGCGGATAAAGAAACACAGAAAAGAAGTAAAATCCAATTTTCATCAGCATTTGTTAGACTTAGGTCGAAAAAGTATTGCTAACAATAATATAAAAAAATTCTATGCATATGCGGTAAGGTACAAAATGAAATTTGAGACATATCAAGTAGAAAAGCATAGGAGGAGTGAAAATATAATATTATTAAATGAACGATTGGATTACGATAAAAAACTATTTTTTACTTTTTAATGTCAATCTTAATGACATTCTTAATTTCAGCATCCATAATTGCAATGACCTTTAAAGTTTAATTAAGCTTAAAAGTTTTTGCTATAATATAATTTACACATAAATATTTTGAAACAATATTCAAATATATTATATGCATTGCAATACATAATAAACAATCTTACGAATAGTTTTAAGGTAACTTATTTAGAAGTAAACTCATGCATATACATCTCAGTAATTGTTGTTTCTCCATATAGAAAGTTTGTACGCTTACATTTTATTTTGGGTGTTTTCCAAATTAATTTTTTAAACTGCTTTTTATCATGTATGTCTTCATTTTATTATATCTACTAATTTTTATTTTATCACTTGCTATAGATGTTTTGCAAATACTATTATATTCTGTAATTTTCATGTTGATGTAATTCTGCCTTCTGTGTTGTTGATTTAGACACCTAATGTTGGCGGTAAAATGGAAATATGTTTTGTAAAGATTTTAATATTAAACAAAGAACGACTTCATTATTTATTTATAAAGATACATTTAATAAATTCAGTGGGCAACTTTCAAATATTGCAAAGTTGAACCTATTTAAAATAACCCACCACACCCAAAAACAATATAGATTAATTCAAGTTATTCAGTATAATTTTACTAAAAAGTTAAGGAACCAAAAACATCTTACATACAACTTACAACAAAATAACTCGAAAAGGTCACCTACATAAGTCTATCTCTGGGCACCAACGGTTACCCCGTTTTCTAAATATTATAGCTAGATGTTCATTTATAAGCGCCATATTTAATTTAGATACTATAAACCAGTTTATGGGTTAGGTGGCTTTCAAGTACCTACAACAATGATTTAACTAATTGAAGATTGGACGCTTTCGTGTAGATGGAAACAAATTACAATATGTCATAAATATACATACCGGTTACATTACCTTGTATCCACTAGACAATTACCTTCGTGTACTTTTGCGCTTGCGCAAACCTGACTTTATTGCTCAATCATTTTAGTACATCTCATCATTGTGGTGCATTCACTATAATAACAATAAAATATACTTTTTGAAAGTGCACATAAGATGCAAAGATATTAGGTATGCACAAATACACCAATGCGTCAACGAGGGTGAATATAAGCCATTCCTACGTCAATACGTACACACATGCGCGCCGTATAATTACATGTTGAATGGAAACCTCTCAACATTATTGAAATGTAATAAAACCAGATATGTTTATGGCTCTATTCTCTGTAGTTTAAATTGAGTTGCTCGATTAGCATTAAAATGTGTTCATACTTTTTATCCCCCGTACTTCTATATCATGCATGTATGCTTAATAGTTCCTAGTAATACGGAAGTACCAATGTTAGTTTAATACAATGGCTTGGTCTCAATCTGGCAGTTACTTTCATTGTTTTTCTGTTTGCGCGAATACTGCACATTTCATCCATTAATCCTTTTTATTTTAAAGCATATACATACATTGCTGTGGAGCAGGATAATGTTGATATTAGGCTTTTTTTCACTCAAACATGAACCCTAATGTTGTTCTTCAAATTTTATTTCTTTTAACTGCAAAATGCTGTATTTCTGTTAAAACTCTCATTTTGTGCTTCGTTTACCTCAAAACCAAAAAAATTATAGACGAGTTTCTTGGAAACCTCTCTTAGTGTCACCTATTTTATTCTTTCAATCATCAGTATTTACTACTGAGTACCAGATGGAAAGCTTGTCCAGATTTGTTAGCAGATATTTGAGAGGGTGTAGAGGGTGCTCATGTCAGTGACTCAGTCTGACATTCAACGTAAAATGTACTCGGTCCAATTCAAACTGTGCATTTAACTTTTCTTTTTTTGTGCACCTTTAGACACATTCCGTCGAGGTGGTGCCCCGTACTTAACGTCCGTCCATCGCCTGCTTCTTGGTCATCAAAATTGTCTTGGCGAAAGGGGAGACTCTATGCCATGCGTCGCGGCTTCGCATCATCGTCCGAATTAAATTTGCCGGTGTGAGCACATCGACACAACGTTCCAGCTCATCTCTGTGCGACTTCCACCTTACGTATTCGAACAATGTATGGCGAACATCGTCACAGTCACTGCCCTGGTACCAACAAGAGGTACTATCCACTTTCCCTATTTTGCATAGGTATTCGTTGAAATACTCGTGCCCCGTCAGCATCTGAGTGAGGTAATAGTCTACCTCTCCGTGATCTCTGTCTGTCCGTCCAGACTGAGAGATCCATGATAAATTCGGCCGTCCATCTGCCTTTCGTGTCCGTTCCTGCCAGAAGCCGCATGGTACGCTCTCTCACATCCCGCCTGCTTGTTGATCTGCTTTCCAATTTCTCCTGGTAGATTTGCTTTCTCTCCTTGGCTAGAAGATCTATAGCCATTCTCTTATGGTACTTCTCCTTTCGGTGCGCATCTGCTCAGATCTCACTGCCGTACAGGAGAATGGATTCCGATACCGACATCAAATGCCGACGTTGATCATCAGTCGGCTAAGTAGAGTGACCTTCTGGGCCGCTTTATTTTCCGTGAAGCAAATATGGTCCCAGCACATCATACGACTGTCCAGGTGTACTCCTAACCTCCGCATCGACCTTCAGCGGTATTCGCAGAGGATTCCTACGTTTGATCAGCAATACAACTTCCGTTTATTGGGATGGTCAGCTCCAACATGTGCTCGTCCATCAAGGTGGTTACCCTCCTTATCACCTGATTGAGCCGCCTCTGGGCGTCCTCGATGTCGGTAGCGACAATCACGACCGCGATGTCGTCGGTGTAGCCAACCACGTACGTGTCAGCCGGCATCTCCATACCGAGGATGCCATCATAGGAGATGTTCTACAGGCCCCGCCGTTATCCTTACCGTGCGCCCATCCTTCCGTTGTCTCGTACATCAACACTCTGTTCGCCAGGTAACTCCGCAACATCGGCAGGAAGTAATGCGGGATGTGGAAGCGGTTCTCCAGGGCGTCCAAGATAACGTCCCAAATGGCGCTGTTGAAAGCGTACTTCACATCAATGGTGACGACCGTCATAATTCCCCTAGTGTGTCTGTTCTTCCACCTTTCCGTGAGATAGGTGTCCACTATTTCCCGAACGGCGCTAATTGTAGGATGGCCCTTACTGAAGCCGTGCTGCCTGGGAGATAGTCCTCCGGCGGCGTCGACGCTGGCCAGGAGCCGCGTCTTTAGAAGCCTTTCAAGCAGCTTCCCTAACGTATCCAGCATGAAGAGTGGTCTGTACGCCGATGCTGTGTTTGGGTCACTTTTGACCTTTTTAATAAGCATGAGGCGTTGGGTTTTCCATGCTCATGGAAAAAACTCCTTCCTTCAGGTACTGGCTGTAAGTGTGTAAAACGAGTTGTGAACACCTGTTTGCAACACTCTTTAGGGTACACCAGTCAGTGTGGTCGTCGATGACTCTCCAATTTGCAGTTCGCGGACCAAAGGCTCCGATGCAAGTTATGTCGGGTATAGTCTCACCCGATTTTAACTCGGGCGGCTTTGAGCAGTTTTACTGCATCTGCCTCGTTGAGGTGGACGATAGCCATCCTCAATTCCCTGTTGTTGGACTTTGTTATGGATACTTTCGCCTCGAGGTCTCATTTTTCTGAGTGCATCTGATACCCTGTCGAACCTCCTTCTCGGTGATTAGTCAATTCAGATTCCTGAACTCGAGCGTTGTTTTAGGCTAAAGGGCATTGATGCTAGCGCCCTCTCTAATTCTGTGTACCAGACCCGCCTATCGACAAGTGCAGTTGTTGATTTATTCTTTAAATATCCCATGCTGATTTGATGATAAAAAATTATTGACTGTCGCAAAATCTGATACTTGAGCTTATATGTTGTTCAAAAAGTCAGCAAGGAAGGGATCTTGGGCTTCATATATAGACCCAGAACCATATTTATATATATATTATTGTTGTGTAATATTTTGTGATCGCTGCCACTTTAAGGGACCAATAATATGTAATAATACTGAATTTTTTTTTTTAGTTTTGAGATTAAAATTAAAAAAATCCATTTACAAATTTTCTCTGTTTCTAAATCGAGTAATTCCTAGAAGAAAAAATTAAGGTAGACCTGCTTGGGGTACATTTATTTAATTATTTTGCGAGCAGTGAGGAGTCAGGGAATAAAATATCCCTTTTTACAAAAATCACTCCTGGAGTCATTTCATCATGCTTATTCGGCTAGACACATTCAATTTGATTTTGCTAAGATCAAAAATATCCACACCAAATCCATGGTGCTAATCGTTTCCATTAACATATGTGAACGAATTTTAACTACCTATTAATATACATAGGTATAACTCAGTAGATCACCATCAGTATAACAGTTATTACACATAGATGGGCTACTTTATTATTCATTAGATAATATATAAGAATGTTGATCTTTGATCAGTTTGTTTTTGTTCTTTTATTACTTTAATTCATAGTTGAATTCATATTGTCTATATCTCTTAGTAGTAAAGTTAGATTAAAAACGCTCCTGGTTCTTTACTTCATCGTTTAACTGCATTAGTTCTAATGGTAAGTACATGACGTATCAATCAGTCAACGCATCATTGTAATGATTGGAGACGTTGCTGGAAAAAGACAATTGCCAATTGTCAATTTAAGAGCGATCCATCTATGTGTCCCTGAGTTACTTATGTCAACTATAAACACAGAACATGTAGGTATGTTGTATGCATAAAATTCTATCAGTCTACTTCTGTAATATCGTTCGATGTAGGTCTGCTTGTCACAGAAGTAATTGACGTCGACATGATTGAATTTTTAGATTATACTCCTTATGATGGGACTGTCTTGAATTATTGTTTGGCTCCTGGATAATTTGACAATACTTATGCTTGTTGGTAGGTATGTCAGGAACATAATCGCATATTATGTTACTGATATACTCAGAATCGACAGGAACTATATGAATCGGAAAGTTATATATATGATATCTGTGGAAAGTGTTATGTTAAAATTGAAATATTCCCTACCTAGATATACATCCGTTCTAAATAATATAAAATTACGTACGCATGTAGAAAACCGGTCATTTAACAAAATACTTATTGGAAACAAATATTTGATTCTACAATTCATTTGAAAATCTTAGTCACTCTACGAAATACAACGTGTTTTAATACTACGTTTAGGGATTTTAAGGGAATACAGCGCGGTCAAACAGAACATATTATTGTAATTTTATAAAGAAGATTACAAATTTAATTAAGATGGAAATTAGTAATATGCTATAAAATGTGTTCTTTCCAATCCCTTATTTTAAAAATCACTGTCGACCGGTTTCGGCTTATGCCATCATCTGGATACAATACGTCTTAAATGAACTAGAAGCTACGTCATATATAGCAGATGCAATTAACATTATAATAAAACAATTTAAATAAAACAAGACAATGCACATAATAAAATAGAAAAACACGTTAAAATTTGTTAAAATATGACATTCGTATTGCATGGATTATTATTATAATCTAGTTAGATTATTCTAGTCTGTTTTCATATGCAATAAGACGTATTGTGTCCAGATGATGGCATAAGCCGAAACCGGTCGACAGTGATTTTTAAAATAAAGGATTGGAAAGAACACATTTTATACCATATTACTAATTGCCATATATACCACCAATCCAAAAACTTCCAATAACTATATAAATTTAATTAAGATATTTGTAATATTGTCTTTTTTTGTATCCACATGCAATAAATATAATTATGTTTAAGAAAGCTCTCACTATTTCAAAAATCCTAGGGTTTTCTTTATGGTTTCATCGCCGTAGAGTTCATCGTTCGTAAATTATTTAAAAAAGAATGTGAGAATGCTTTCTGGAGCCACTTGCTCACAACTGAGAACAATTATATTCGATGTATTTATCATTGGCACTATACTAATTGTTAATATTTTTTTCAGTAGGTACTAGAGAATTTATATAACTGTAAGGTATTAGCAAGCCATTATTATGCAAACGAATTTACTTGTTAATGTTTTCAACACTTCTACAAAAAAAAAAAAATTACAAGCAAAATAACCAAAAAACTGTAGTATTGCATCGCAGAATATTCGATATTTCCGAGAAATTCTATCTATGTTGTTTAATAATTTCCTTTTGCATTTTAATTCTTGTTCATTGCAAGTAAGTGTAAATAGCTACGGCTAAATAATCAACCCCATGATTGTATTCTCTGTGAATATGGAGTAAATAAATATCAAATACCATTTTGTATGTGTACGTTTCGCTGTTCTTCTTACTTCTTTCAGTTTACAAGTTTTACTTAGGAAGACTTTGTAAAGGTGATACTGAAAAGTGATTGATAGTGTATCGTCCATGGCCTACTTTTCGCAAATCCAAATATGAAAAAGTTCATCGTGACATGCTGTCTCTGGTGGTAACATTCGGTACTTTTCGGCAATTCGCAACGTTGTAAAAACAACCGATGAATAGTGCACAGCGTTAAGGGGGAAATTCCGTGTAATAGCCAGGAAAACTGGGGTATTTTTGGAATGACAAAAATAACTAATTCTTCCAAAACTTTTGTGGTTCATTAAGATACTCTTGAAGTATAAAATAAATTGCTTTCAGTCTGACACATCAATAACATTTTCAATTATAAGGGCGGATGTCCAACATGTTCAAATTCAATAATTTAGTTTGTCCAATTTCCAACTCCTCACACAGGCGTTGCGAAAAAAAGAATCAAAAAGTTTTTCAAAGTTTATATCCGTAGTGAGTCGGTAAACTAAAAAAAAACTGAAACATTTTTTTTTTTCAATTTGGAGTGTTTCATCGATAAATAGCATATTTCAGCAATCTGTTTATGCGAGTTCAAGTCGATTGGTGAAATACTTTGTGAGTTATGTATCGGGCAATTCCCAAAAAAGTAAAACCATGAAAAACGCGTTTAAATATTTACATAGTGAAAATTGTTGCGTTTTGACGGCGCAGCGGTGGTTTCTATTATCATAACTTCCTTTCGGATAACTTGAAAATCTGCAGCGGTGAAAAGCCCGCTAGCGGTCCGAGCGTACAGGAACGCACCTGCAGCGGCGCGGTGCGCTGTTTTGGGGATAAGGAGCTGAGCTGCGGCTCTGGGATTTTCACTGTATGTTTTTGGGATGCCAAGCTGTATAGATATACCTTATCCCTGTAAATAATTCTGCACTGAATCAATTATTGATGTTTAATTCATGTGCTCCATCCATATTATATCTCACGCATTACTTCAAGTTCTGGTGCGCAGTCTAAGTAGATATATCTACTTGTAATAAGTCAGTCTTTTTCGCTGCGAATTTATACAACTTTAAATGAAGCAATATAACATTCTGCATTTTAATAAAAATAATTTACAATTAATTTCTGTGCTTGGGGGCATAAAACATAAATCGTTTTGCATGTATATCATAATGTTAATTACGCGAACTAAGTTCAACCAACGGTAATGCATTAAATCTTTTTTTTTATGAAACGAGAATTAATAATTGTTTAAGTCTTGATAGTTGTTGTAAACACCAATATGTATTACGTAGTATATATAGGTATAGCGTTTTCCTATTTAAACGGGAACCACATACAATATCGTAAAAATATCTGAATATATTGTTTGCTTACACCAAACAAGTAGTCTCTTGGGCAACCATTTTCCGCTAGTGTATTTTTGTTGCATATGATTTGCTAAAACTGCTGAATCATTGTTCGAACATTTTCAAAATGTTTATTTTTTAATTTAGGTAAAATGTTGTTTGTTTATTAATTTAGTGTAATTTTTTTATTTAATTCCTTAATTAAGTTTCTAGCGTCGCTATTGATCACGCCTATCTGTTAATTTTCGTATTTTGCTTTGCTTGTTCGTATGTTCGACTGCGCTGCGATTTTGCAGGCAGTTCGTTGTAACCTAGGTAATACTTATTTTTGATCTCTCTGCATTTGTTCATTCAATTGATATCTAATTTGATTCGCGTTATTGTTTATTCTTGTCTCAAGGATTCGCTTAATAATAATTGTTATTATATCGATGTATACATCATGGATTGTAGATCATTTATTATTTATGTGCAGGAAATATATTCAGTTTAGTTTTTTTAATTAGATTTTAAGATAATTTCTCCGTTTTGCTATTTCTGTTTGTTTTATTTTATAATCACTCGGGTTTGGATGATAGAAGCTTTGTGCTGCATTTAGTTTTTCATTCTTTTTTTTTTTTCTACAATTTGTCCACGCTTAATTTATTGTGTTATTTGAACCACGTGGATTGATATGTATATAGGATTATCTCCTGAACAACTTTCTTTTGCTTTGTATAGGAAATAGATTGTCCTATTGTAATTTTAAATCAAGTGCATTTTTATTTTAGCCAGAACCTTCATGTCACGGTTTTTTTTTTTCTGCAAATGTATTTATTTTTTTTTCTTTTTAAAAATAATAAATTTTGATTGTTAATTAACGTGTGAGTTAATAATTTCTGTTCTTTTTTATTTTAATTAAACTTTTCAATTTTTGGGGTATTTAAAAAAGTCATTTTCATTCACTCAGCGATTTATTTTCCGTGGTTTTAGATTATGTAATTCGCGGGGTATCTGAATTAAGTTGTTTTTGCGCCTTTTTAAAATTTATTTCTTTAATTTTTCCTTATTTTTTTTTTTATTTATTTGCATTTCAAGTCGAATCAGTACGCAGCAGTACGTAATCTACATCTTTCTTCAAAGAAAGTACGCTCGTTTCTGAAATGCCATCAGGCTCCCGTTTATGATTATTTGTCAACGTGGTTCTATTTGTTAGCGCAACTATCGAAATTTGATTACCAGTGTTGAGCATACTAAACTGCAGATTCTAAAGTCCAAAGAATTTCAATGGGGAGTCTAGGTCCCTTGATGAGACCCTCTCGGCCTGTCCATCACCCAGGAAATGTATTGTTCAGATGTTGCCTTACGGCAGGCGTAAAAGAAGTTCCATCGAAATATCCAGGGATTCTGTCTCTGATATAAAGGTAAGCCTTCTAAAGGTTCCGGTAATATTTTCTAAGAAGCTCAAGTTTAGTATCCTATAATTCCTAACTATTTGCTTATATCACCCATGTGATCGGACAGCAAATAAATATTATTATTATTATTATTATTATTATGTAATTATTTACTGCAACTAGTGATCAATTTCAGTAGTCCAGAACCTTTTAAGAGACAATTCAAAATAACACTGCAGCGTAATGAAACAAAGAAGAAATTGAGATAAATATTGTTGACGCTAACTGACGACTGAATGTTATGTAAAAAATGTTATTGATGTAAACAGATCAATAAAACATTGTGCTATTCCTTAGATTTATTTTAATTCTGTTCCAGCATTTGCTATTTCTTAAACAAAGTTTTGATGGACCAAAACTTTGTTTAAGAAATAGCACAATGTTAGAACAGGATTAAAATTAATGTTAGCTTCCGTGTCTTGTCTTTAGCAGAATTCTGTATTCTAGCTTAGAGAAACTTAAAAGTATTACTGCTTACATATTGCGTTTTATAAAAAAATCTCTCCCTATCCGGAGAAAATAGAATTTTAGGTTACTTACTTCCGAAGAAACAGAACAACAAGCTTCTTCAGCATGAAATTAGAAAATTGCAATACTCTGATAAAGTATCCCACGGTAACACTTCTAAACGCCGACAAGAGCGTCATAGTTTTTTTTTAACGATTCTACATTTGTATTTTTTAACTTGAATGTTCATAACATGAAATTCATGACCTCCATCGCGAGCAGCCGCATTTGGTGGATTTGCCGAAATCAGTGGCAAAGTTTTTCAAGACGCATTTGAAGAAGGTTGTATCAAACCATGTGTTGACTGCTGAATTATTGACGTTATTTTGTTAATTTGTAATCCTCTTTCTGATGATGTCAACGATTTCACGGTTCCTACACTGGGAGACTTCTTAATTGAGAGTCTTATGAGTGCTGTGCCACAAGTAGATGTTACTCAAGTTCAATTCAGTTTCTCTCAAAGCAATACGAGGGCAGCAACGCAAACGTATCACAACACCATTTTTGAAAGCAATTGAAAGTAGACATTTCAACTATCTACAAACAATGGGCGCAACTTGGTTGCTATATGCCAACAATTAACGATTTGGTTTTGATTAAGGAAATCGGAACTCCATTGGCCCATAAGCAGAATTCCGAAGTTTCATCCTGGAGACGACGGCAAGAATCGCGTAGCTACTGTATTAACAAAAGGAAAGGAATTGGTACGTTCCATGGTTCAAAATTTCCCGTTGCCAAAGGATATTCAAATTGAAAATTCAAGGCGGGGGAGAATGTTGACGCTAACCGATTACTAAAATAGTCCAAACTAATCAACGTTGGATAAAAACAAAAATGTTGTTATGTAAAAAATATGTCATTGATATAAGCAAGTCAATAAATCATTATGCTATTCCTTGGATTAATTTTAATCCTGTTTTAGTATTCTGCTATTTCTTAAACAAATATCATCACTGAACTCTTTTCGATAATAGTTTCAAAGAAGTATAAAGATAAAAAATAAGAATTTTTGTGGAACTGCAATATTCAAAAGTACTTCTCAAAATTTTTGGTCCGAATTCCAGGACTTCAGGGCAATGCGCTTATACCTATTTATTTCTTATTTTTCGATTTATAAGTAAAATTCAGTAAATGAAATTAAAAACTCAAAGCCGGCTTCTATACAAGCATTTCTTCTTGCATTTCTGCTAATATTTTAATAAATTACTAATAATTTTCACTCTAAGAAAGATATAAATGGTAGTTCATTTTAATTTGAAATACTGTAGTTATTAACCCTTCGTAGACACATTACAACTTACGCACCTATCTAGACACACGTGGGTCTGTGGCGTCCAGCCGTTTTTTACCATACTTAGGCTTATTTAAAACATCTGAAAAAATTCAGGGGAGTAATTTAAGATCTACAGAAAGAGATCATGCATTGCGTTATGGATAAAAATTAATTTTCATAATTGTTGCCTGGAAACTGATACGAAACACCGAAAATGCACGTATTTCTAAAAACGGCCGGACACCACAGACCCATGTGTATCTACAGAGGGTTAATTTTCGATGTCATCCTAGAATAATACTACACTTTATTACTATAATTAATAAATATTAAATATTCATGTACCAGAATGCAAACTCTTTGTCGGCTCTTTTGATCTGAGTGGGCAAAATTTCGTGACCTAGATGTCACTGTTCGGGCGAGAAGTCAGGATCGGCTTTGATAGAATTCGGTGCCTGACAGGACCTAACTGAAGTAAATTTCGAGAATATGATACATATCTACGATAAAATGAAAGAATATCGCTTATTTTTACAATTATTTTACTTTCTTTTCCATTATTTTCATATTTTATCGACTTGCACTTGATAACACTATTTAAATTAACATACGAATATAAACTTGAAGTCAGCGACGTGTGCCTCTTTCAAAGAGCGAACATAGCCGGAACCACAAGTTCTCGCCCGATTTAATTGCGGATCAAGCTGCGCGTTGAGAATGCGCGAACCCTTCCCGCCAGGCCAAGTTGATGTTCTGGTTGTTAGATATTCTGTGCTAAGACGCTTGCCTATCGTGATAGTAGACCTTTTCCGCACAGTGCCGAGCACTGACGAGATGACTCGATCAACCAGCAGACAGCGGCCACGAAACGGCTGGCCCCACTGCAATGTAATTTTTACATATACTGCGACCACCCCTTCCGCTAGCTCCGCACGGACACCTACAAATGTCTAAAGTCGGGGCCAATCAGGCGTGGCTCCAGTTCGCCACTTGTCTGCATAAATAACCACAAAGCTCGTTTGGTCGCATCAAATCATGGGAATCGCAACGTTCGTTCTGTACTTAAATGTGTGTGTTTGTGTACGTATATTTATCGATATTTTTACAGAAATTAAAAGCTGCTTAATGATTAATTTGTAATTTGCAATGGTGGTGCCATGGCCCCATGCGTCTTTAAGAGGGGCCGCCCCTATAGTAGATACATATAATATGTTTTCATTTTCAATAAAACAAAGCAGTCACGTAATTTATTATAGATACCCCAAACTGTAAACATATATTCTTAGTTGAATATTGTTGAATTCAGATATAATTTTATATTTTAAAATAGATTTGCCTCCGGGATCCTAGATTCGAAGTTGTCACCAATTCCTAAGGTGAAATTACATTTAAAAAAAATACATGTCTTTTCCTCTCTTCCATTCAATTTTTATTAAATATTCATTCAATACTATATGTTTCGGCGTTTTGCCATCTTCAGTTACTAGAAACGACAATATAAAAAAAGTCAAACGATGAAATTTTGTAATTACTAGTATCTGAATCTGGGCTTACTATTAATATTTTATTTTTGCGCCTCCGTCCAGAAATACTCATTTTGCAGTACTTCAAAGCGCTAGGTAGGCAAAAATGTCGCTAAAGGTTGGTTACACTAGATTGCACATGACAGACGTGTAACAAATTCTGATTAAGCTACTATTCAACCATGCTAGGATGAATTGGTGTCTTCATTGCACTTATTATTGATAAATAGATATTAAACTAGAAAGAAAATTACAGAAAAAGATTTATTCTCGGAAACGTCAAAATACTAAGGTATGTAACATGTGTGCCAACTTGTACTGTCAACTCCCTAGTGTCAAAATTTCTTTTCTATTTTCAATTCAAAATTAAGATTTGTCGGCCCACAAAAACGTTGTATATCACACGGCCAGAAACTCTTTTGCGAGTTCTCACACTCAGCTATTGTCTCGGCCCACAAACCGTATTCATACTCGCAAAACTGTAGTTTCTGGTCTAGTGATACAAATAGCTACTGTGTCGTTTATGTTTAAAATGGATGTTTAACCGTTAAACACGTATTTTCCATCGATTGATTTGCTTTTCTGTGTATCTCCTATTGACGTTTTTAGTACATGGGGATGGTAGAACGCCGAAACATGTAGAATTGAATGAATATCTAATCAAAAATTGAATGGAAAGAATATAGGTATGTAATTATCTTTTAAACCATACTTGCACTCCATTCTTTATAATAACAAAAAATATTTTACTTATTCGAGTGCAGAGTGGTTTCTATTTGGAATGCCTTTCCGCACTAACGTCCTTAAAATTGTGAGATTGAACCTTTATAGTCAAATTAGAAGATATTATTTTCAGTTACAATTTGAATTGAAAAATGACTGAATGCTGCCCTGGTATTTCTTTGCTTATACAGGCAAGATTGTTTACTGCGATCACGACCAGGTAAAATACCAGTTTGCAAGTGAAGAGCTTTAGTATTTAAGTTTTTTCCAATTTTCTGCTCCAGTGGACACCATATATGAAGACTGTTTTTGCGTCTTATAGGCTTCTCTCTGTCCTAGGTACTTGATGTAAAACTCTATTCGAAACACAGCTCAAAATATAAGAGCACTGTTGATTGCTTACTAATTAGGCATATTTTTAACTTAATTTTAAGTTTCGACATGGGCAACAGGGTAGTTATAATTTAATTATCAAAGTTAAATTTCCCTTGGTAGGTGCACTTCGGTACTTGAAACATTGGGAAAAATGTTGATGGAAAGCTATTGGATTTCATTTTTAATGGAAATATGACACAATAACACTTTATTTATGAAAACTAAATTATTACAAATCATCCTAACCCCGTACTCCACCTGAAAAGGTACTACACGAGGCTACCTATTCTAAGTACTATATGGGTTCCATAACAATTGAAATGATCCTACTCTAACTAACACAATAACACTATAATATGCCCTATTAAACTCAGTTAAACGTTTAAAAGAAGTTTATATTATTTGAAAGTTTATTCGCTTTAAAATCTATCTTTAAACTAGAAATAACTCTAGTTATTTGAAAATTGGCGTTATAATCGGAATTTAGCTGCAAATAATTTCAAACCAAATTTTAAAACGTATATAAAAACATGAAAAGTAGCAGAAGGAAAATAGGTATGCTCAGAATTATAGTTAATTATTTTCGGAGTATTTGTTTATCAAATTATAATTTATTTGAGTAAATAAAATATGTTCAAAACGAATCCAAATTCCAATTGCATCGTTGATGCGATCTGTGCTTGTCGCTATACTGTTTTCTGCTTGTGGCCGTCAGATGACTCTGTTAAGGCAAATGAAGACGTTATCTAATCCATAAATCCGTATCTCTCGTACAGCGGGATGTCGGTAGAAATGCGATGTTCATCTGTTGTGACTTACGGTGAAGTAAAGGTTATTCATAGTACGATACGATAAAATAAACAGAATGATTTAAGTAAAATTTTAATGTTAAATTTAAAACAAAAGGAATTGCAATATGTCTTAAATGACGAATGTATAAAGTTGGAATATTTTATAAATATAATTATTGCACGATATAGTAATAGATCACCAACCTTAAGTATAGTTTCAGTAGTTAACCGAAACAAACACAACAAAACAAAAACTGTTTCATAAAAAAAACTTGATTTTCGAATTCAGCGTTGGGAAAACTATAAAAAAAGTCACCTCATCATATGTACATTTTTAGAGTCAGCCAGTGCAATTTAATGATAAGAGAAAACAAAAATAATTTTGAAATATTTGGAATTATGCGTTTTATGTTTTTTTTTCAGAGTGACAACCACAAAAAGTCATATAAAAATATTACAATATTCTACCTTATTGTATACTAACTATGAGTTGCATGCTATAACAAAATAAAATGTGCGGATTACATGCTAGTACAAAATAAAAACTAATTATGTCCACTATACAGGCTGTTTTATCAGCAATTCCTCTATAACTCATAAACAGTGACAGATAGGAAAAAAGTTTTTACAAATTGTTGTAGGATTTTAATTTTTCTATAATTTTTCTATATTTTTAGAGTTATTACAGTTTTGATTAATTTTTCATTGTTACTATCATTTTTGTAATCTTAGTAGGCGACGATGCTATAATGACAATGACAGTCGTTTTTTGACGTTTAATAGTGTTTAGTGTAAGTAATTAAATTATTTGTAGAGAATAATGCTTTCGAAAGAAGAATTAGTTAGTGTGGTGTCTGTACTGGAGAATATGACAAATTATTTTCTGGTTTCACGTATGTACAGTCAAAAACATCCAAGCGCTGAAAGGAAAACCTAATGTGATCTCTTTTAAAAGACTGAAGGACTGCAACCACTGAAGAAGCGAATTTTCAGTAGTAGGCAATGTTGTTTAATCCTCAAATATTTTTATGCGGGCGCTCGTTTTCAGGAATTTCATCGCATTTTAGACAAACATAAATTTTATTCTTACCATTATCAGTTGGTCCAAGAACTAGATCAATGTGATTTCAATCGGAGGTTGATGTTTTGTTAATAGGAGCTAGAAAAACAGCTAGGAGAAGATTCTTCAATATATTATTTGCTGATGAAGCTGCCTTCCAGAAGAATTATCACGTTAACCGCCATAATTTTCATTAGTATGACACAATTAATCCCTATGCTCAGGACAGTAGATCAACAGTAGCAGTGGTCTATTTGGGAAGGTATCATTCGAAACAAACTTTTTTTTATGGTAATCTTACAGGAGTACGTTATCATCCAGGTACACTTTCTTGACAATGAATGTAGAGAGGTGTTGGATGATGTAGCTCTTGATATATGAGGGTAAATGTGGTTTCAACATAATGGAGCACCACCTCATTCTGCGCATAATATAGTTAATTCTGCTGAATTTCAATATATCTGACTGCAAATTGGGTTAGACAAAATGGCGGTTATATCGAAAATCCGATGTTCTAATTACTTTTTATGTATTAGGTACGGTTTATTGCATGTTTATTTATATTAATTTTTTTATTTTTCGATGTTTTTGTTTTTATATTAAATATTTATTTTCTGGCTTTCATTTTTACAGTCATCGCCCACTAAGACTACAAATATGATCGCGATAATGTAAAATTAATTAAAACTATAATAACTCGAAAAGTAAAAGAGATAGACATAGAATATGCTTAGGAAAAATCAAAACACTTATTAATAGGAATTCAATGATGTAAACATATTTGGGGTGTTCTATTTAAAAAAGTAAGATATACCCATTAGAAGTTGACTGAGTTTGTGCTTTAGTAACGAACACCCAGTATATTAAAATATAACTATAAACATACCTGCAGGTATAAGTTGGTTCGTTCTAAGATATTTCAAAATTTAGTTCACTTATTCTAAGTGGTAATTCAATTACAATCGCTTTTTTCAAAAAGTGCAAGCGACATAGTTTTAAAAAAATCAAAGATATCTTGGAAATTAATAAGTTTAGCGCTAAAGTATGTTATCTATATCTTTTTTTTTAATTTACTGGCATTTTTAAAAATGAAAGAACATTGGAGGTATTGTATTTAAAAAAAGAAACTTGAAGGCTGTACCGAGGTCTGTCTTTGTTTACGAGTTATACAGGAATTCCCTACTGGTGAAACATCCTGTATATCCGCTACACGCGTTTCAACACTGGTATTTTACTTATTATTTAAAATCAAATAAAAAAACCGACAAAAATACAAAAAGACATTAATTATGTCTACTGTAACTCCCACAACTGTGATTAATAAATAGTGGTCGCAACACACTCAAAAATTCCGGTATGACCAATGGATGACCATCCAAAATTATTCGTACTAACAGCAAATTATCTTATTTTTGAAAACAAGAAGAAATACGACGAAACCAAAAGCTTCTTAATGTTGCTTCAGTGGAAACGTAGTTTGTGACTTCACTACATGATTAAAATATTTATTTATTGGCTAAAATATGTTTAGAGGCAGTAAAGAGGTGGTATTAATCGCATAAATTTGGGAAATACTAACTTGCAACCAAATATGGTGGTGCGAAAATAAGAATAAACCATGAATTTGTGATATTTTAACATTATCATAAATTGGTGACATTATTTACGCGTTTTATATTAAACGCAATGTTTGGAAACTTCTGGCGCGAAAAAGACTAACGTAATATAAAAAGACAAACATTCTGACAATGGAGAAATTCGTGCTTCGGCCAAGAAGGAAGGGTCGTCGGCGTGACCGCGACTCGTGACATCTTGAGTCGCCCATCTCCGCCTTCTTCAATTCCGTATTCCCCACGTATTACGTATCCAAGCCTGTGATCCAGCTAACTCAACTCCGCATAACAACCAAACACTTAACTCGGTTAGGTTACTCGAGTCAATACACGCCGAGCAATCGCTCCATGTGGGGAATTTACAATAAAACAGCTCAAGCGTGTATGCTCGTATAGTTCTCAATTCTTCTTTTTCTTCTTTTTGATCGCGACTGCTAATGGATCTCCTTTATTTATTGAAGTCTGAAATATCGATAAATCTGATTCTGCATTTACTTGGTTACTGGGTCAAAAAGTTACCGGGCACGTAATACGCTGACCGGGTGGAATGTACCCACTTTGGCAGACCGACCGGCTCTATTCATCAGCCTTCATGAACAAGAATGTATCGTAAAATTCGCCCTGGAATTAAAATCATGTCCAGTTACAACTTAAATTATTTTTATCACGTCTTTGTGTTGTATTAGATTGATAGAGATTCCTTTGTAATAATTTCAGTCACTTGGAACAAATGTTACTAAATGCGAAAATTGTTAAAATTATTCACTTATTCGTATAATAAAAATATCTATAACAAAGAAATACCATTTCTGTATATTATGGTTGTTTTTCTTTTAACTGACAATGAGTAGAATAGTTTATTTCCTAGAAGGTCAGAAAAAGTACATATGGAAGTCACATACAAAAAAAGGAAGAACATAGATTATAAGAATAACTGAGAATGTCCATAAGAGAATAGTAGAAATTGATATAAAGATACAATGAAATAGATTATTTAAAATTATAAACAAGAAGTAAATAATGATAGTATGAATAGTAGCAATAATTATGTTAATAATATATTGATTATGGTACATTTGATTGATTGATTTGATTGATCTTGAACATAGAGTACCCCATTTATTTACCGAGTATTATATAGTTACTGTATTGTTTATTCAACTTAATCGAATCGCATCGACAGCGTTAGGTAATTTTTATGAAACTCTGGGTGAAAACAAGAACTCTTAACTAAACCGGCAAATCTTTACCTATTTTTCACACCTGTTCACCGAATCCCCTTTTAAAATTTTCACGTTGGTAGGGTGTTATATTTAACTAAAATCTATATGCACTCAATGAAAATAATGTATGTGCGATGCCATACCATTTTCAATGTACAGGATACTATCAGCCTTCTTTTTTTGTACAAGTTTTGATCTGATTCGTAGTATCAACCACCAAATTTATTAAATCAACCAAAACATGGCTCAAATAATGAGTACATAAATGTGTTTTAAAATAAAAAAAATGTGTAAAAATTGTAACTCAACTAAAATAATAATTTTAATTGTATAACATTTGGAAGAAGACTATGGAATACTAAATCAATGTAAATTAACCTTTGGAAAAGACGGAATTCCGTTGAAACATCAGGATAAATATGTAATCGAGTTTAGGATGAATTTAAATATGGCACCTATTCTCAAGAGTTTTATTTTAAAATTATGACTACATAAAGTTCAAACATTTCTAATACATATCCAAATGGTATTTATTTGATCTTTAATCTTAAAATTTTTATTATTTCACTCTTAACTGAAAACTTATTGCTTTTTAATATATTTAATATTTTTATATATCTGTAAGAATTCGAAATTCTATCCTGTATAATACAAAGAATTTTAAAATCATTTTATTAAGACGTAGATGATAAGTAATGTGGCATTCGCTGAAGTAGCGTCTACACAGGAAACAATAGTATATTTTCGTTTAAAGACTCGCGTAGTTGAGATAATATGGTATTATTTTCTATATTATCTGCTTCTTTGTTTATTGTATGTTACAAATGCTGACCAGCGGATCCCACGTTACTCTCAAGAAGGGCGTTTGAAGTGCAGAAAAGTAACGCCTTCGATCATACTTGCGCTCTCTTGTAAAGAGAAGCCGAACTAGAAATCGGTATGGAATGACGTCACAACCAAAGTTTATAAATTTTTTTACATTGCTGTTTTAATTTAATTAGTCCGCGGTCCGCTTCAGCTTCAGGAAAAAGCACGCGTTTCCCTTCGTACCGGGCGTATACCATAACTTAAAGTTAAAATTTAAAATTAAACTTCTCTTCTTGAATTTTGCAATCAAAATAAGCTTAAAAATTCGAGAACAGGAAGCAAAAGCTTTCCTAGTGAGGTGTTTGTATTTATGCTAAAACCGTTCGAAAAACCCCTCTTATTTTTAAAATTTTTGTAAGTGTTCTGTAAAGTTTTTGTGCCTTATAATTTGGATTACGGGAAGAATTAATTACCCACATCGATTGGTAAGATGTACAAAATTTCTGCTTAAAACTAACCGTTGCAAATACGTAAAAACCATAACTCGCTCTCTCTCTCTCTCTCTCTCCCTTAATAAATAGATTTTGTAAGAAAAAATTACTAGAGTTTAAGTTAAACAACATTATAAAAGAAACTTAAAAATCATCCAAATAGTTGTTTCGTCATGTCTTTCACTTGTTATTTTATTCAATTCGTAGTTTGTTAGTTTAAATCCTATTGACACAAAATTCATTCAATATATTAATGAAAAAGTAGTTACTCTATTATTTCGCCATACCTAATTTAAAAAAGATGGTTAATTTGTACCCATAGTATAGTTTTGGAGAGGAAGTTATTTCGCTAGGAGAAAGCCGACGGGGTGGGTAAGTCGACAATCTTTAGGCTAACTAACGGCCCTGCTTCGACTGACCGAGGAAAACACTGTTGGAGAGCATCTTTGGCTAAAGCTTCTAAAACCAATCGCAAAGATTGCTTTCCAGTAGTGGCTAGTCGCTCCAAAGAGCTGGTGGGGGTTATTTGTGAGACGGTATTTGGCTTTGTCTTGATTGAATTTGGACTGGCCATCCCCAAAAGTTTCCAGAAAACCCGTTCCATTACATATCCTATGGTAACAAAACCAATTATGCATGTTACGGAAAGCAAAACACTCAAGTACATAGTATAATACAATAAATAAATAGTTAATATAACAATACAACTCTAAACAAAAGAGGTATCAATTCAGTTCGCATCGAATACGTATACAAGTAAGCGGTTCTACAACGACCGGCGATAACGACGTGTGTTTAATCTTCAAAAAATATCGTAGTAGCTATCGTCAAGTGTGTATGGGTGATCAGAGTGTGCCATACAGTATTTATAAAAAAAAAGGTAATAGATTTAACTACGTATAGGGTTTGTTATTTTAGGGACGGAAATATTTAGATTCTCTCGGTCGAAGCAACAACGTACAAGCCACTCCCAGACGGAAAAACTTTTCATATCTGCTCCGTAGGGCATGATATTCGAAAAGAGTCCGGGTGTACATTTAAATGTACGGACCATCGCGTCTACTAATCAAGTCATTGAAAGTGACATCACGGTAAACACCACGTTCTCTCATATAGTAAATTCTCATCTATTGTAAATCTCACATCTACAATCGCCTATCTATTTAAGGAACACAATGTCAGGCTGGCGCCCTATAATATTAAAACGATTAATTCTATTAATGTGTTTTTTTCTCAATGTTATAACCATGATTATTAATATTACCATTAATAAAAAGTAAAATGAATATCGGGACCAATATAGAAGCAAAATTGTTTATGACATTCTGGTAACTACTCTAGAAGGTAGTTTAGATAGAAATTCGTTACCTTTTTTTCAAAATCTGTATCAACAGTGCACTTTTTTTTAATTTTGGAAAATTTCCTTGTACAAAATTGAGTAAGAAGGTCTGGGACTTCTTCCCAGATCTTGCTCTTAGAATAAGTTTTTTTGCCATGATTTTCCCTTACTTCTTGGCGAATGCTGGGAGATGACTAAAATCGTTCCAAGGGCGCAAATATTGTAACTGATAGCTGACGGATTTACGGTAGATTTGCGATTATGTCAACTAATCGCATTTCACATATTTCAACGATTCGCCCAAAGTAAGATTCGCATAATTGCGAGGCCATTGTATGATATTTTGGTTATTAACAATCATATGGAAAGTGAAGTGAAAAAAAATCATGATGAAAGTTTCGTACACCAACACTAGTGGGTAGAGTAGAAGTTTGTGGGGGGTTTAAACGTTAGCGCGGCAGGAACTATTTACAGGGGCGCTATAGAACCGACAATGTTATACACGCAAGCGCTATGGGCGGACGCATGTAGAATTAAAGCTACAAAAAGAAAAAATAAACAGGACGCAAAGATTGTTAACAATTAGGGCCGCAAACGCGTATTTATCTATTTCGGCCGGTGCGGCGTGCGTTATTTCGGGTATATTACCTGTAAATTTACGTTTGAGGGACCTTGGATTTCGCAAGAACGCGAATAAAATAGGATTTAAGGGTTTAATTAGGGTAACAGGAATTAGATTATGACTGGGCGATTTAGAAAAGCTAGTAGAAATAATTTAATTATGTTATTTACGGAATTAACAAGTATTACTTATAACGAATTTATAGGCACTTTTGGAGAGGGTTTACAATTTTTTACGGATGAGTGGAAGCTTGAAGGTGGTCCAGGGGTGGCTTTTCTTGTAGGCTAGTTTATAATAGGGGTATTGAAATAGATAATCAAAAATTTAAATTAGGAATCCATGGCAATAATTTTCAGGCAGTTTCAAATAGTTGCCATAAATCAGGCAGTACGTTATATTAGGCGCGAATGGGAATTTATACTGGTCGGAGGAATTATAACTGATAGGTTATCTGTTTTAGAGACGATAGGAAATTTAAAAAATGCCACCAATTTGTTATTATATACTTGGTATATGTTACGTGAGGCGGTGCCTTTTTACAATCAGTAATGAAAGGACGTATCAATTACCTGCAAGATTACACGCTTTAGGAAAATGAGAGTTAGTTTGTCTTGTCATGCGGAAGAGTTAGTAACGGTTCAGGGTAATTTTAAATCATATTTATGTGAAATTGGGAAGGTTAATGATTCGTATTGTGAATGTGGTGGGGTATCTACCGGGCACAGCAGGGCATTTCTTATTTGTATGTCCACTCACTGATGAGTGGCGGTCGCTTACGGAGATTGTGGCATTTAGCTAAGGGGTTAAATTACCTGCGACGCGAAACATATATTAGGAATAAAGAGTCGGTTAGATAGGTTGCGGCATAATATTTAGATAGTTAGTATGGTAGTAGTATGAATATTTCGTACTTTTAGTGGTCTGAATTGGTTTTAAATTATTCGCATTGTAGGGGTGTATAAAATTAATATTTAAAGTCTAATAGATGTTTAATTACAAATTGATTAGCGTAATTAAGATTAAATTATTATTAAGTATTAGAATACTGCTAAACCAGAAGGATAATAATAATAATTTGCTGGCTATCAGTAATAAGGCCTGCGGCTGCTTCCTAGGTTCTGGTTCCAGAGCAAACTTTTCTATGGTTTTCTTACTTCTCAGCGAATACTGCAAGTCGCTCTATGGGCGCAAACACAATAATATCTGATAGCTGACCCATTTATTATTTTTGTTGTTATTATTGATAATCACAAGGAAATTATTTAATTGAAGTAGGAACATTTGAATTTTGAATTTTGCCATAAGTTACCTTCATTGCACTGCAGATCAATTCAAGTTGTAATACAGGTTCAGCTTCTGATGAATGAAGTTCACAGCAGCAACAACGTCTATCATAACATTATCGAATCCCATTTTCTTTCCTATTAAGTTCGGACGTTGTCTAATGCAATAATATTTCTTTATTTTGGTTTGAATTCCTACTAATTGCATATGTTTGGAAAGAAGAGATACCATTCCATTATCTTGATCAATCAGTTGCTATGCCCATAAGTTTGGTTAGTTCTAATTTATGTTTATCCAAACTATTGAGTAACATCCAACAATCTGTTAGACGCGCTCATTAAACACTTTTTAACAAAATTACCATCTGTAAAAGGTCGTGATGATGTTGCGATCAGGCGAGATATTTCGAAACGAACTTCAACGCCAGTTTTAGATGTATCAGAAAATGATTGAAATGTATTCTGCTGCTTTTTTAATGCTGAAGTAGGGGACCACTTTTTTGTGTACTCAATTCGCCAGAATATTTTTTATTAAAGTCAGAATGTTTGACTGCAAAATGTTGTCTCAGTTTATTTTCTTTCGGTACACTCACACTTCGATTGCAGATAAACAAAATCTCTCCGTTCGCTCAGCTCGAAAAGCTCTATGTTTTAATAAAATTAAACTCGGTTTTGCACACTAACCTGGTATAGCAGCCTCTACACTGCACAAATTGCTACTGCGCGCGGCGATCCCGCAGTTAGGACGACCTACCAATTGTTACAGCGCGGCGGCGCTGTGGTAAGAATTTTCGCCCGCCAACATAGACGAGAATTTGATTACACTTGCGCAATAACGTTTTTCAAAAGTAGTTTTAGAGTGGCACACCATAAGTACACTTGTGCTGTATCTGTATACATTTTATCTAATTGAATTAATAGAAAGTTTGTTAGTAAATACTTTCGAAAACAAGCTGTTTGTATTACGGGCTACAAATATTTTGTTTTTCTATTTTCTAAGAGCAGTGGTACATTTATTAGCTTTACTGATTATGAGATCATAGAATGCTGAATTTAAGTGATGCGTTCATGCCAATAACATACAGGTATATCTTATAATAGAAGTGTTTTTACAAGAGAGAAACTCCCCAAAATATTCCTGATCAATCTCTTAAAGTAAATAATTGAATAAATTGAATTTCAAAATAACCATATTAGTACCAGAATATAATCTTAAAAAGTATATAAATTTTTGTAATCTTACCGCAAATATATTATTTTAATTGAATAGACAACCTACACCAAAACCTACTACAAAGATTATATGTAGGAGAGAGAGAGTATGTTGTAATGATGACGTTCTCAAAAAGAAAAAAAGCTGTCAAATCACTCGAATATGTTATTTTTCCAAAAGGATTTTATAATGGATACGTTTTGTAACATTTGGCGTAAGTTGAGAAGAAAAACGAAAACAAATATGTATAAACACGTCCAACACTGTTATCCTCTTTTTATGGCCAACGATGTTGTCCTCACCATTTACGTAACCAGTCTACGTTCGCATTATACCAAAAATAAATCATTTCTTTTAGTGCTTTATTGGCTATTGCATTATGTATACTCCCACATAACTACAGCACCGATTTCAAGACAATAAGCACAGTACGGCAATAAAGTCTTCCAAGTAATTATCTCTTTCTTATTAAGCAATGATTTGTATTCTTATTTACTCGGTTACAACGTAAATGTACATCTGCAGTATCTTTGTAAACCCACCTGTTTTTTTTTTTTTTTTTAAATACCCTCCTGATGTATACATAGACCAATATGTAGGTATAAGATAAGGGTGATAACACACTGTGACCTAAAAGATTTGTTGTGTTCGCTGTTCTTATTTTACAGCTGATTCCTTTTAAAATGTGTGGGATGTGGGTGTACTTCAGATTAGGTAGGTCTAATTTTTCGATTTCGTATGCTTCGAATTGTGGCGCCCTTGAATTACACAATACTATTTAGCGATTTGAGAGCTGCATAAGTGCTTTGTTCTGTTCCCCACACAACCTATACAGGGTGTGTAGATATTCGCGAAAACCTGCACCTTCTTTGTTAAATTTTTAGCCGTTTATCTTATGGAGGGATTATGAGCAAAAAGCTGTATATTCATAAATTTAGAAATCCACACTTTACAAAAAATGCATAAGGCGGGTACTTACATATATAGCTACAAATTAATATTGTGGACGGGTTTATATAAGTTTCTATATTACGCAGAGCATATTTATACAGATTGAATGGGATTCTATGCAAATCTATGGTGTCCTATAAGTTAACTTACAAGCTTGCTTATTCTGCACAAACTTTTAAGTTACATTTTTTCATCAATCTATTCTATATTTCCATAACTTTTATGGTGACAGAAATTGAGGCTGTAATCTGTAATTACCTGTAAGATATATCAAGAGCAACACTCTATGCAATTTCTAACAAGAATTTTCCATAACAGACGCATTTATATATATTTAGGTTTATACAAAGCAACTATTTGAAATTGGGAAGACAGAGTTATATAATATATAAGATAAATAAACATAAAGAAATAAAAATATTTTCTCCCAAAATGTTCTGTTTTTTGTTACATACAATAATAAATAACTTGAGTTCAAAATTTTTAGCTTTAACTTTGCAATAGAGCATATCTGACGAAGTTTGCAAATTGTTTTTGTCTGTCAGAGACGGCCTATTTTCTGTGTTTTTTACGTTTTCATACTTTATCGCGTAATACTTGCAATCCAAAATCTCTACTAATCTCTATCTAAGTGAGGTATATATATAACATATTATTTAGAATATATTGGCGCCTGAATTTAAGAACTGGTAATCTGTTTTCATCTTATTTTCATAAGATAAAAGCAAATTAAAGAAATTGAAGTGTTACAAATACATATTTTCCACACAGTGTTTTCGACATCAACACTTTTAATAAAGTTTTGTTGACATAACATAGTAAGTATACACTGCAAGACACCTAGATTTTACATTATATTAAAGTAAAGAAATGGGAAACCAAAGACAAAAAGAGTCTGCAGTGTTTCCAGAGACTTCAAGCCAGACAGCTCCCAACAACAACAAAAAAAGGTCTATTTCCAATATAGTCAAAATATAGATAACCCAAAATAGCCCGTCGTTGAAGTTACTAGTTCTTATATTCAGGCAAATCGTGTCATCATAATGATCTGCTGACATATTTTGTATTTACTGTATATCTGTCTTACATATTATCTTTGGATTCGGATGAAGTACGCCGCAAGATAAGTCCGTATAGCACAAGTTCAATTCACATAATATTATACAATATGTGGAACATGTGACTTTATTTTGTTGCACATAGGTGGATTTCCTCCCTGATACTGTTATCATTTTATCCCGCTTTTTGTTGATGTAATTATTTTCTAATGTAATAAATAATTTTACATTTAGATGTATAGTAACTTTCCATTAGTTGAAAATATATTTCACATTACTCACTATTATATTTTGGTCCCTATCAGTTTATGGATAGAGGCTTAAGTTAAAAATTAAAGTTTTTCAGCAAAATTATCAGTTATTTCAATTTCTTCCGATGTACAGGAACCCATAAAAGAGTAACCTTGTTCCCTTCGCCTAGTTTGTTCAGTTGATTACATACGAACTCCATAACTTGGTAAGTGCTTGACCATTAAACATTGTGATAATGTATTGCTTTCTGTCAATACATTTTTCATAGTATGGGTCTCCGCTTGGAAGATGCACGGGTATTTGTCCAAATTTTCGAAATATCTGGTACTCATATATTCTGATTTTAGTTCCCATTACTGGAGCCATTCGATAAGCAGTACTATTCGATCTCAAGATATCTTCATTATCTTATTTGCTCTTATAGCTATGTTTTGCGGTGCATCCCTATGCAAAGCTGATTTTTTTGGAATGTCATCTCGGGGCAAGTGCCAGATTTGGACATCTTCAGCAGATTCAGGCCCATACCTTATAGTTCCTTTTCTGATAATTATGCATGTGCTCCTCTTCGCTTCTGTCTCCCAAATGTGAAAATTCGTACGCTTTGGGCACACTTCACTAGCCGCGGTTGGGCAGTTAGGTACCTATACGCAGATATGGTATTGCAATATTGTTCTACTTTGATTCTTTATAGTCTTCTTTCAATTTTAGGTATTAACATCCAATATATTGTACAGCTTGTCACAACCGTTTCCTTTTATACTAATTTCACCGGAATTTATTTGAAGCCTTTGGAAAAATGTACTTTGACAGATTTTGGTGCAGATTATGCTTTATCCCATTTAAGTTTAAGAGAGGCTTTTCTGTTCACCGCAACTTTTGGTGTTTAGGATCTGAAAGGAATTAATCTTTTCCATACAAAAAGTGCAAAATGTTTGCTAAATGTCCAAATTTCGTTTTTCAAATATAAGACTTATTGTTACTAACTACTAAAGATATAAGTCGAGACCAACTTTTACGAGACTACATGAGAACTTCATCAAACATTTATAGAACTAAAAGGATTTACAGACGTGAAACAATACACAAAGTGATAACTAACCAAATATTTTAACGTGCATACAGTAATTTTTGAGAATAATTCTTTAAACTATAAATTCTATGACAATGAAGACATTAACTTTTTAAAGTAAATTAGCTTATTCTATCAGCTTGCATTTCTTGTATCGTATCTGCGCCTCTTCTTGATAACCTGCAGATTTATAGCTTTTGGGTACACTAGCTTCGTTTTATTTCATTGAATTGGCAACGTAAAACACATCGGCACAGCGATAAATATTTTTCAACACTTCTTTTATTCGTTGTAAAAACCTGAGTCTCGAACGCGGGATAAAACAGCTTTGCGCCTTAGCGAATGTCAATTGTATGCCTTTTCTTATTTTAAAATGTAAATACGAAGGGAGACGTGCTGGCGTAAAAGGTGCTGAACAAGTATCTTGTTTGTTAAATTTTTAAATCTATACTTTACTACACCACACAATACAAATTGGGTTGAAAAAATACAAGGCCGTATATAGGTAAATGGCAATGTGTACGAATATAGGCTATAATGCCGTTCCTTTACCCTTTATTAATGTCCATTTTATCTTGCCTAACATGGGCAAGGTAGAAACAATGAAGAAGAAGACAAACGGTTTCTTCTTTCTACAGCCATTGTGGTGGCATTTTTTTGTCGCTACAAACCTATGTATGTAGCGTACGAATAGATAAAGTTTTCGCGCGTTTGATTGAATTCTGCAAATAGGTTTTCTTAAGATAGTGCAACAATAAGTATCATCTGAAGAAACAGGAGATACTTAAATAATTAAATAAATAATTGCTTTAATGGTGCTACATAATACCAAACTGAATGAGTGATTATTAATAATTGTGTTGAAACTATTTCATCAGAAATCAATTCTTCTCGATGTTAAAATAAATAAAACTTATGTAAGTTCTATTTTATTTCACCTCTAAGCCTCAGCTCCTTGGTTAACTGACAATTTAAGGTCAATTCTGACCTTGTGCGATCAAGCCTGTTTCGAATATAAGCATACGAAGTTCCTTCATTACAAGCCCATACGTAATCTAGTAACCAGTACCTGTAGGCACAAAAAACGGTAGTTTGATAGATGGTTTACCGGTAAAGAAAAAGCGAACACCTTTCATGAGACTTGTAGAAATTTTACTTTTATTAAAGGAAATCTTACTTTCTTTCCAATTATATCACATCAGCCTGATGACTACGTCGTAAATAATTATGGCATATTCGACAAACATCCTTGCGGCGCACGCATGCAATTTTGCATTTAATTTAAATATCCATATTGTTCTGCAATTCAAGGTTCCTTTCATTCGTAGCAGCCAATCGCAAACCCGATAATTGACAATGCCCAAAATATCTACGGCTATGTATATAGCATCAAGGTGTCTAGTCATGAATCAGTGTTTTATTAATATCTACTTCACAAAATTCGTCAGCAGTAGGCGTTGATTTAATTCAGTATTATGATTCTAGTACTAAAGATAATATATCTGTAATTTTTAGTTTTCAACTGTTGATGAAAATGTCGTGTTTTAGCTTTTAATGACTGACAACTCGTTCCTTCAGGCACGCTACTTTTAACATTGAAGTTATTAAATTATGTATTATTTTTTTATTATTGGTAATGATTCATACTGTCAATTATTGCATTATTCACTCAGTATATCCAGACTCTTGGAAAGAAACACTGGTGCCATTGTTGCCTAAAGTCGCGAAAAGAAAATGAGCAAATGAAGGAACACTACGACATCAGAGCAAATGAAGACGAATACAGGCATGGGAACCTAGTTTGGGCTTTTCAATCCTCGGCGATGTCGAGGCTACTCAGGCTGCAACGACCATGGGGCAGACCGCATGAAGTAATGAAATGAATTAACGATGTCATCTATCACATCAGAAAAAAGCCCAATGGAAAGTCCTGGAAACAACCATGAGAACGATGAACAGAATGTTCGAGTGTGTAAGCTTTGCGGGAAGACACTTGCGTATAAGGGATTTATAAGGAATTATGGAAATGACCACAAAGTTCGTCATGGTGTAATGGCGGAGATTCAAGGAGATCTGTTTTTCACCCCTGACGGTTATGCGCTCGCGCATTGTGTTGCCGAAGGTTTAAGAATGGGAAGAGGAATAGCCACCGTGTTCAAGAGAAACTTTGGAGGTACGGATTGTCTTCGAAGTCAGGATCCAAGGTTTGGCCGAGTAAAGGGCGACTTTGTTCTATTTAAGAGTCGTCGACGAGAAAATCATTCTACCGTTCGATGTGGGACAGTCTGATAAGCTCAAGAGAGCAATTATTGGAGCCGGAATATCAAAATTTTACCACATTTATCGTTAAACCGTTGAGATGCGCATCTTTTGGCAAAGTCTGCCATTCCGGTCACCGCCTGTACTTTTGTTTTGTCGCTGAGCACAACCTGAGGAATTGATAAACAGTGTTCAACTTCAATGCGTAAACCATTTTTTGTGCTTTAAATGTAAACTTATTGCAAATATTTTTTACCTCTCTGTCATCGTTAACCCTGCAATTAGCGTGAAGTTTCGTCCATTGAAAGCGTGCTTTTTTTTGATCGTAGCGGTTGACTTTGGTTCCTTAAAAGAGGGTCTGCACTTCAATTCGACTTCATACAGATATCTAAGGAATGCACGCTTCGATATTTCGATTTCTCTTTCGGTCAGCAGTTGGGTAACATCTCCACGCGAGAATGCACGATTTTGAGTCACTAAATTAACGACAGGAGGATAATCTCTAAAAGAACTTTTTCTTTTTCTGTCACCAGGTACTGAAAATAATTTCTTTTATCAAGCAGGAAATACGCCGTACCGCCTCTCAATTTTTCTCTCATCGCAATACTTTTCCAACACTACTTGTACTTTTTGTTATAATGACGCCCAAAAGCCGTGAACTGGTAATAAAGTTGTTAAGGGATACCATAAATATTTTGTAAATATAAGCGCACCTACGCCTGATTAAACAAATACTGCTTCTATAATTATTTATTTCTACACACATTTATTAGTATTGCCAAATTATACTCGCCGTAATACTTAAATTTATCAAATTTTCAAGGTGGCCCTAGCATTGTAGCCAGTGACGTATATATTGTGGTGTTCAATAAATAGATATATAAAATGTACCGTTACCAGCCTTACTTTTATCTATTTTAAAATAATAAAATGGATATAACAAAAAATGATATAAAATCTTTCAGTAAACAGTCAGACCAGTCAGACGATCCTGGCTATGTAGAAGACCTCTGCATTTGGTAAGTCATGAAAATGCATTTTTCTTCAGAATGTTCCTTCAGGAAGTAAAGATGATCGATAGAGAGACACCTACAGTTCGAAATCAAGTTTAGTGAATATTAAATATTTACAACAGATTTTACAGAACAAAGTTGATTCGATTTCAGTTCGAAAGAACATTTTGTTTTTATTTTGCTTAAATTTAGTTTAATAAAACTTTTATATGTATTTGTAATCCAAGTTCATTGATATGTCGACAAGAAGGCAGGGAAAATCGCTAGGATTCGGTTTGATCAAAAATGTGCAAGGTTGCTTATTTTTTTATTACACAATTAAGTGTGTAATTTGTATTGTAATTTTTCAAGTGTTTTTTTATGATGTACACCCATCCACTTTTGTTTTATAATTAATGTAAGGTGATTCCATAATTTTGCAATAATTATTTATTTGAATATTGGTTAAACATTTCATAGTTCCATTTGGTCACGTGGGGATTCTCATATGTTAAATATCCGATACTCCCTTCACAGCAGTGAAATTAACGGAATTTTTCGAGTCGCAAACAATGCCTGTTAGAAATTTCAATTCGAAGGCATTCACTAGCCAACCTACCTGATAGACGCTTGTGTCTCGATTAATTTTAGAAATTTCAACGGCTATTCTGATAAAATTCTATTTATTCCAAATTCCACCCTAAAATGGAATTTATAATGGAATTATTAAATTGTTTTTAAACAAAGTTTATCATTGAATATTTAAACCAAAAATTTACCTACATAACTATTGGGTAATTTTTTCCAACGACGATATTCCTGAGATATGTTCTTGTCCATCTCAGATAAATATCTCAAAAACGAGGGAATTTTGAAAGTTAACCTACAAAATATTTATATTTCTATGATGAATTTATATTGGAAAACTTGGAATTACTAATTAAAAACGTAATTGTTATTTAATATGCGAACTCATTTTACTTACCCGAGGCATTTATATTCTTATTTACGTTGTTTTTACACGGTTTCACATTTTGAACATTTATAAAATAAAATCTCACGTTATACGTTTTATTTAGGTACGTTACAAAGTTGATCAATAACGTTGATCTGAGTCTCATGCAAAACATTCCACTTAAATTAACTACTTTAACATTGGATATTGGAGTACAGTAGAACATTGAAAAACAGCCTTCCACAGCGTTTACGGTTACATTAAAAGATAAACGGAGGGAATCTTCCTATTGGTATTTTTCTTTTAATGCTCGAGCGTCCTCTAGACCGTTGCAGTCAGAAATTCTGCCTCTGCATGCTATCTGGCATTTGAGAAGGTATACTTATGATTACAAAATAATAAAATAGATGATATTAGGATGTTTAAAATTGGATTTTACTGATTTAATTAAAGCATTATATTTAAAAATTATTTTTTTTATCCGAGCTGTGCGCTACCTCGTAGCATTACAATATATACTTAAGTAATCGGTATAAAATTTCGATTCACGTATTCCTGGCGTTTTGGATCGTTTATTCGAGTCTGTATTCTTAGGATTGTATCGTTTTTCCAGCGAAACACGTCGTTTAATGCCAACGATTCCATACAAACCTGCAAAGAATATCTAATACGATACCAGTGTCTGCTACAAGAAAAGTAAAACAGCAAAATTATTATTTATTACATCAATTATATGGCGAGTCGCTCGCTTGGTTTCGTAAAAAGTACGATTTATGGTCGAGCATGGAATAAGCTTGGTGCATCACCACCGGTATGACTCCTTGCACGCGTCACGTTTTGTTAGCTGGTAAAAATCAATGGCATCTGTGATATTAGAAACCTGTTCATAAAACGGCCCATCGTATTAGCGTAGATTATAATCGCTTTTACTTACCACAGTAGCACTAAAGCGGTGTGGTTGATGTTTCTCTAATTTTATGCCTATAATTAGATTATTGGATACCTCGTGTCAAAATAGTATATGTTATAGAAGTTTAGATATAAGAATACGTAAACGTGCATCATAGGTTAACATAGTCCCGTGGTTGGCTATGTTCAAAAGTCATGAGATAAACCCAAGGTATTAATGTAGCAACATTTATATAGCGGATGAAAATCTAGTTCTTTATTTGACTCTTGCATTTATTATTTAGCGCATAATGTTGTTGTTGTAATTATTAAATATATTGTGTAACATATTTTTATAATGTTCTCAAAATTTGCTATTTGGTTATGGTTTCTATAAAAGGAAATAAAAAATTAAATTTTGACTAACGACCAGTTAAAATTTAAGCAAGATATTAAAAAGTATATTCAATTCATATTCAAAACCCAAATAAAAAACAGCATAAGAAAATCTAATATACATTTACATATTCACATAATGAACAACTTGTGTATTGTTTTTTTTTTATCAAAGAATTGTTATTCAGTCGTTTGGACATCGCTTATATATATTTTTAGACATAAAGCATGGAAAGAATTCAGCCTCGCCATACCTTAGAAAATGAAAGGAATTTCCGTCATCAGACTACAACTTTCTAAATGTGACTTACAATTAGTGACACTTGAAAGGTGTTTGATGTAGCGTAGCTAATAATAGTCTAGTCTTTACTCTAGCAGCTGACTGTGAGTTTTAATTCTCGTTTTAATTTCAACTCAACAACACTTGTATTTTATACAGAGGTAACTCGAAAGTGGGTAAGTTTGCACACGGACAGTGACTATACCGTACGCGCTATTCTAAATACGAACACTCGATTATTACCGAAACGCGCCGCTCTTATGCTGGCTGAAGCGACGATACGAAATGTACCGAGGTAGTCTGATTTGGGAAACGCAACGTATTCATTCAGGATGAACGTATTTACAAAATTTACATAGTGCTACTTATCTAGTTAGAAATAAAAAAAATAATAGCATATCCGACGTTCGAAGTAGTCACTAATAAACTATTTGTCTTTTGTTTTTTCAAGTAATATTTGAATACCTACTTCTGTTAGTAATTGCCCCTGATATTTTCAGTAAACGTCAGCACAATAATTGGTGTTTGTTTGAAATTATTTTTTAATGAAAAGCAAGAGAGTTTCGAAAATGGAAATTGAAATAAGTTTCAAGTAATGAAAATATCTTCGGCTAAATTGTGACTAAAACTTATAAAATAAGTAAAAGGGAAAAAATAGAGAAAACAATATTAGTTCCAGCCAAACAAACGCTTAAATAAAAATGTACAATCAATACACGACATAACTAATTATAGCAAAAGTACACCAACAAGTAGATGTAATCAATAATGGCATGAACATGTCCTATCTGTCTCCCTAGGTAGCTCCTATTTGACTACTACTTATTCACCTACTCGAGCGATAGATATTACATCCCCACTCCCGATTTCTACGATGCCGGTAATTCACGATGTGTGAAGTTAATTTGGTTTTAGCTGTATATAAGAAGACTAATCAAGTCCATATACAAGCGAAATACCCCTAAAAATTTTCGATAGATGTGGATAACGTACCTAAATTACCATTATAATGCAGTTTGATAGTTCTCGGATAAAGTATGTGTCAGCGCTATCTAAGAATAAATATACGAAACATTACAATGTAAGTAGTATATGTAGGTATCTTATTGCAGGTGAATATCCGTATAAAAATCCATTTCCATTCTTTTAATTTTCAAATGTATTGTAATACATACAATAATTTTATAATTATTAATAAATATTTACTCATGTAAACACGATTAACAAAATGAACTTCCAAGTTTTCAAACGTAACGTCCGTTAACGATTCAAAGCAGGCCGATTATCGTTACTTCATGACTGCTTCATGATTAGTTGGTCAGTACAAAATAACCTAATAATATAATCTTTCTTCTTTGGTATTGTAATAATGAAATCGAATAATACACAAACATAACTGTAGTGTAATATACATATGAAATGCAGTACGCAGAGTATTGTGGGTATTATGCCAATTGAACTGTTCTTTCATAATTGATCACCTACATATGAGTTGGTTTATTACTAAGAAAGATATTTTGTAATAATAAAGCGTGTAAAACTCTCACATTGGAAAATTAGTCTATATGAGTTATAAATATCAGTAACTGTAGGGTTTTTTTTGCACGCAGTAATCATATCAAGACAGTAAAATTGTATATTGTACTACATACCAATCTTAATTTTGAAATCCAAAACAATTCTTTTATTTTGCTGGTAACATCTATTTAAAATTCTATATTCTCTGCAGGTAACAATAATAATTTACAGTATATTATAATCCTGTTAGAGGATTAGAAACGTTTTCTCCAAATAATATTATTAAAATTTCACCATTTGTTCTCTTAACGCTATCGATTCAATAGGCCTTCGTATTGCTAGAATTTTTTGGGTGGATATTTACGTATTTATTTTACTTTATTGTCGGTATTTTCTTATCATCTAATGAACATGCCGCCCCGTCACCGGAACCACATAATATGTAAAAAGTTTTTGCAATATATTTATGTTTGTTTTTTTTTTGCAATTTCTACATAAAACGTGGATTACATATTTTGATTTTAAAATTTTAAGCTTTGGCTTAATATTAAATTTAAAAATATGAACAAAAAAAAACTATAATACATTAAAACTGTTTTTGGAAAATTATTGTTACAAAAATTATGTAGTTTTAATTATTCTTATGGGGATTTTTGCATAGGTTTGCTCATTCAACTGAATAAGAAATAAGCTATTAAACCGCTCTCGTTTTGCAATATTCTCACTTTTAATACTTACATATATCATAAATAACTATTAGGTAAGTGAGTAAATTGGCATTTATATTTGTAAAAGTGAAAAGAAAATGCAATTAAGGATTGTGATATTTATTTATTGATGTAACAATAAGTAAATTATATACATCTTAATATAACTGAAAGAAATTGAAATTAAAACTACATACAAAAAATAAATCATTACTTCTATAAATATGAATATTACGAACGCAATTACACTACACAGCTATAGTCCATGAGAAAATTATACCAATCATTGCCTGTACAAAAAAAAATAAAAATGAAAATTCATAGATGGATCATATACTCATTTTTGTACAGGTAAGAAACAAGAAAATACTATTTTTCATTTTTAATACCAATAAGAAACGATAAAAATGTATAATACGTTCATAAAATTTGAAAAAAGAAGTATAAAATAAGAAAAAAAAATATTTAAATCGCGATTTTTTTCAGAAATGATCCAAATTAAAAAACAAAAATGGTGTTAATAATCGGCAAAAAATGCAAACCTATCAAATATATACTACCCTATAGTATAAAAAAAGTGTCATATCAATTTTATTATAAACCTCAGATAAATTAAAAATTATTTTTAAAAAAATGGTATTTACAAGAGTCACACCTGTATATACGAAAATTTTAAATCGTAAAAAGATGTGCAAAAATAGGCCAAACATGTTTTTTTTATTTGCTATAATTGAAAACCTAAAAATACCATATATATGGCATATCATTTTACATAGTTCTAGCATACAAAATGCAGTGCAAATTTGAAGTTGAATTTTACGAATTTTAATTCCTTGTTAGGTAAACATGCGGCAGCTTTGCGAGCTACACTTGTGTCTCACTAATCCCCACAACATTCTTTACACATCTGGGTTGATCATTTCGTTGAAGTAGATGTATTGAGATATTTGCTTTCCTTCTCTGTTATTTGTATGAGTTGCCACTATGATTTATGCTTTCGCCCGCAAAAGAAATGAGATGTTGCATTTTATTTATAAACTAAAACTAACTTAAACTAAGATCTGTGCGTGTGTGTCTCAATATATTTCTTTTAGAAATTTAATTTTTTTTTGAGAGTATGTCAATTTTGTGTTCCTTTATAATAAACTAAGCTTTGATTTTTTTACTTTTATTTATGACTTTTACTATTAATACGAATACCATATACTCATGATCGATTTTGTCCCACCTTACAATATTAAAATCTGGTCACTTTACATTATGGGAAATGCAAATAAACGCAACTTTTCATTATTGCATTTGTTTTTCCCACAATTTAAATATTGACGTTCCTTACCTGCCATGCCTTTTTTTTCACGTGACAATAAACTACCATTCATACGGGTTAAATCGAAAAACAGTCATTTTATATTATATGCTACCGCGCTATTTGTGAACTAAATACCCTCTACTCATGTGTGCTGCATCACTCATCACCTGCAAACACGGTTCGAAGCTAAGATACGCATTTGGCTTCCCCCACCAGTTTTGGAGGTTGAAACACTAGTGACATTTGGATTTGCTATTCAAAATGCCACTTTTAAGCGCAACACTTTTCCCAGAA
The DNA here is from genome assembly GCA_004143645.1 of Protaetia brevitarsis. Taxonomy (NCBI): domain Eukaryota; kingdom Metazoa; phylum Arthropoda; class Insecta; order Coleoptera; family Scarabaeidae; genus Protaetia; species Protaetia brevitarsis. Next base: position 30,889 of record RXPK01002776.1, on the reverse strand, counting down.
ACTTGATTAGTCTTCTTATATACAGTCAATGTAGACGGATTATAGCACGTTATCAACTTTGTATTCTTTAATAAAGTATTGTTATACGTATTTAACCGAATTTAGGACAGCTGTAGCACCTGTTTTGTTTTTCGTTTCACACATCCTTTTTTAATATTATAAACTAAATCTTCAACTTGACATGTCATCTTAAAAATATTTTTCAAAATTATTTTTATTACTAATTGATTTCATACAATATATTACCTAATATGTTTTAAGAAGCTTATTTTTGACTAGAAGTAATATATATATATTATTTTTAATATAATTACTTTTTACTTATTTGTATATCGATATAGATTCTGGCTGAAGATGGCCTTTCGCTGAAACTAGTTCCAATGTAAATTAAAAAGGTATATAAGGAATAAAAACGATTACTGTACCTATTATAAATTATCAATCAATGGTTTTCATCAAGTTTAAATCCAGAATTTAACAGTACACGTCAATTATCTCGGCCACTCAGTCCTCTTGTAGTTGGCTCACCAGGAATAAAAAATCCAACACAGAAAATATGGATAACCTTGCTGCATTGTCATGTTTACTGTTTTCATGTTGAAATAAAATGATCGTTTGAGTTTCATGCACTTAAGTTCAAAGAAGAAATTACTAACATACATAGAGTTAGCTCTTAACAATTATTTACTACCACCATAGCTATTTATTTTATGTTATTATTATCTGCGGCTATTTTTGTTATTCGTTTGTGCAGTCAGTACTGTCTGGAGATGCGGTGTGCATATTTTACAATATTTGTTTTATAGTTTTAACTTGCATTGGTGTTAAATCATTTCCTTTGTAATGGTCGCTGTTTCAAGTTTATTATCTTATCGAACAACGTACAACATTGGAATAGGAAAGTCATTTATTTTGTTTGAGAGATATGAGCTATCCTGAACATAACTATGTTTTAATATGAGAAGTTGTATATGTGTTTATATGGAAGATACAGCACCGTATGGCTTGGATTTACTTTTAGAAATTCTACAGAGACATTTTTACACTAGGTTGTAAGTGCAAGATCAGTAAATATTTTATTTGCTTCATAAAAATGATATAAAAAATAGGGCAGCCAATTTGATACACCTTTTCATTAAAATTAGAAACGATTGATCCAATGTTAAATAATAATAATAATTTATTTATTGTCATAGTTGAACCTGAACAAAGACACTGTCAATTAAGTTACAAAATAGTAAGAGACAAACATAATGCTAAACTACACAGAAATTCATTTATACTATAAAAGCAGTTTTCAAGGAGATGTTTTTCAATTTTGTTTTAAATAGTGATTGGGAATCCAATGATTTAATTGAACCAGGTAACTTATTGTATAATGTAACTGCCGAATATCTGGAACTCATTTCATATTATAATTGTGTTCTGTGTGTCGGTATAGATAAATAAATAGAGGTTGACGTGTTTGCATGTAATTATAGATATCACTGTTTTTGACAAAGGTTTGTTCATTGTATTCATAAAAAAATATGATTTCAAAAATGTAGAGCCAGGGGAGAGGTAGTATCTACAATTCCGTAAAAAGAGGTCGACATGACGCCGAAGGAGGAACACACAGCATGCATCTAATGACTTTTTTGCAATAAAAAGAATTGTGTTCCGCCTACTAATAATCCCTAAAAAATTAAGCCGTACTTGAGACGAAATTCAAAGTATCGTCGTAAAATAACCCTAATGAATGTACACTCAGCGCACTGCGTAAATTTCTTAAACCGTATAGAGTTGCAGCCAATTTGTGACTCAACATATCACAGTGTTCGTTGAAATTTAAACTTTGATCTACGGCCAAGCTCAGAAACTTAATGCTGCAGCTTGGTGGCATTTCTGAACCATTGCAATTTATCGCCGGTCCCATCGCCCGAAACGATGCTACTAGTATCATCAGTATATTGAGACAGAGTGCATGATGTCAAGCACTGTTGCAAATCGTTAAATAAATTAAAAAGTGTTGAGTCCAAAATAGATCCCTGAGAAGGCCAACTTCACTTCAATGGCCTGGGAGTAAAGCGTTCGTCTTAAATTATTTGTATTTGCTGTTATGGCCACTCTAGATGTTCTACCACTAAGAAACGAAACTAAAAGGCCACCAGTCACACCATCTATACCGAATGCCCGCGATTTATCGAACAATACGTCAAAGGCCTTAGACAAATCCAAAAATATCCCGACAACAAATTTCTTTTTATCAAGGTCATTACAGAGTCTATCAACACAACTGCCAATAGCTTCCCGTGTGGATTTCCCCGGAAGGAATACGAACTCGGTTGGAGATATTTAATTGTATTTTATTAAGTTATTAATTAATCTAATGTTAATAATTTTCTCAAAGGCTTTTGCAAAGACAGAGGGTGTGGATATTGGTCTGTAATTATTAATATCTCTTTAAGCGCCTGTTTTAAAAATTGGCATATTGTTATAATTTATGTTTGTAATTTACATACAAGTTTGTGAACTGTAAATTGCGGATTAAGATGAAACTGAAGGGACACTCTGTTGCGGCTTAGTTAGCTTCAATTTTAGGGGACGCAATCTATCCTTGAAATTCCTGGGGGTTGGGAGTACCTACCAGGCGCTTCCCCGAGGTGGTGGATAGGGGAAAGACCATCTTGTCAGGATTCGCTCAAGACGAGATGGTTAGTGGCGGCTGTAAGTTCGTCCTCTCTGCTAAAAACCGGAGCAGGATAAATGAAGACCGTTGCTGTCCGAGCTGTCGTGTCGTGGCTAAGGGCTTGCACAGGGTTCTTCAACGATGCCAGTTGTTGCTTTCGGCTACCGAAAGCCCAACTGTTAAACCAGGTCCCGAAAGGGATGGGGGTCTTGGCTTAACTGCACGGACCGAGAGGAGACAACCTCAATAAAAACCTAAATCCTAAGGTGCCGGACTAGGCTGATGGGATGCGTGGCTGGATAGAAGACCACCCTTCCAATATACACACATACACACATCCTTCGAAATTCGACCAAAATTTGGTCTATGTAAAATAACTTTTATACAGAGTGGCATATCAAAAAAAGATTTAGTGACAAATCTGTACTGTTTAGCTACGTATATACAGGATGTTACAATAAGCATGGAACGACCTATGTTATGCTTAGTTGGTCAATTTCGGAAATTGGTTATAATTCCTTTTTTGCCATTAATGCCCTTGAAATCTCGTCAATTTGGCATACTTCCTTATTCAATCATCCGCAGTAACGACTTTGCAATGATATTCAAAGAAAATTTCAGAAAATCCATTTGAAAAGCAAAATAAATAATTAAAGGGAAAATTAAATTCCACTTTACAGTTATAAAAATTTATCATTTCATTTATAAAAGATTGATAATCAATAAAATAAATAATTTACAGGTCAATTGAGCGCCATCTATGGAATAAAGGGTTAATTAATACATAGAGTACATCAACAAAGAAATTGTACGAATGCCTAAAAAGAAAACCGAAGTATTTAGAGAAAATTGTAATAAAAGATTGTAGAAGGTGTTAGTGGAAATTAATAACATTAAGGAAAAAAAAATCACCAATATGACATTTCAAGTATGACAGAAACTGTCTGAAAGGAATGCTAAAACCGAATGAATTTGTACAATCTCGTCATATTGTTACTGGAATATGATTGCTTTGATAAGGAACCCGAAAGTGTTAAGTCCAGGACAACAAAGAGATTGCGTTGTTTTGCAGAAACAATCAAACAGAAATTAACAAACTTTTATCTAAATAACTTTTATCTAAATAACATTTATCTTATTCTCCCCTAGAATTTTTACATCTTCATCTAAACCTAACAGAAACAAAGGAAGGTTTTCTTTCAATTTTTTTTTATTTTTTGTTTCAAACCTGAGAAAGTAAGCAAAGAACAGTTCAGATTCTTATCTAATCTCACAGAAGAAAACCAACTCAGATCGAATCCTTTGCACTTTGATTCTGAATATCTGAGAGAAAGAATCCAGTGGTTCTTGATGCTTGGATGAGATCCAAAGGAACAACGCAGATCTATAACTTAAGAACACTTGAATTTCATACGTACTTTTTTATATGAACATATTTAAATCGCCCATGATATCCCCGAACAAAGTTCATATCAATGTTAGACCATTTTTTCCTAGAAATAAAATAAAGTGAAATTAAAAATAATTTATACTTTCTGACGTTTTTAACGTTTTAAACTTTTCTTAATAAGAAAATTCTTCTATCAAATAAATAATGCAGCTAAAGAGGTTAACCTATAATATGTATATTATTAGCGTTTTGTGGAACATTCACTCATTAATTAAATTATCAATAATATAGAAAATAGGTTATAACATTCACTCACCTAATTTTATTTATCTGCGATATTATCCATATTAATACCGCTTTTTCTTGAATTATTTGTAAAGATTGACACGAATATATTGTTATTTATTTGAAGACAATTTTTGTTTTTAATTTCTGGTGAAAACAATTTATTATATTGCACTAGAAACGCTGCCTTCTCTGTTCAAACGCGGGAAAAAGATAAATTAATTTTTAAGGGGCCGCAACCCAACAAACACCCGTGTAATTTCTCCTGAGCACAATTTTATTATTACAAATACAACGCATAAGCATGTTCACAGTGCTTTACACAGGTAGTTGGAGCATTTATAGAGCAACTTTTGTTTGTTTGATAAATTTTTAAAGGTAATTGTTGATTTTTTCTTTTAGCGCAGGCAGTGGTGAAATACGTATGATGTACTTACAAATGAAGTGGTCCTACATAGTAAAACACAAGGTTTACAGTAGTTTTAAAATACACGCATTCAGAAGAATTGTTATTTACGTCAGAAAAATAGTAGTTTTTAATGGAGTCAAATATTTTTTTCGAAACAAAGAAATATCTGGCTTATTGCCGCCCTAAAATCAAAAAAAAAATGTTTGGAGGATTTCGCCACGCTGAAAGAAGTCGTGTTTTACATGCAATCTAGAGATTTACTAATAAAAACCTTATCAACCTGTTAAGAGTACGCCATACTTTTCTTCCAAATTTTATTTGCTGAATTACTCACGGCTCAATTAACTACCTTATATGCCTATTACGTAAAATCAATCTTTGCCTGTATGTACTGGTGAAATGAGTTGCCTAAGCTGGCGGAGGTAGACTAACACGATCGTAATGTCATGCTTTTCGATTGTATATCGTCGCCTACTTCTGATCGCACAAGATTGATAAAAATTCATTCTAACTTCCATCTGAGGTGAAAAAAGGTTTTTACTGTTCGTTTTAGTCCTTGTTTAATTATCAGTTGGTTGACTGATTTTCGACAAACAATCAAAAGAAGTTAACAATTCAAAGTTTAAATTGAGGTTTTCTTTCTGTGGCCACGAGAGCTAACGGGTGAATATTCCAGTTCAATAAAATGTATACCTAAAACGTTTCGATGCAATACCTATTATAACCTGTAATGGCCTTTTCGATACCCCCACAATATTTTTTTTCCTGAGAAAATTTTTATGATTATTGCTTGATTTCCCTTGGATCTGGATCATATATGATGTTTCCTGTACCTCCTTGATGAATACCTATCAACGATTTCCCACCTGCAATAGAGGAATATTAGTTTTTAATCAATTTGAAACACTTAAATAATGTTTTATTTTTTTAATCACTTCGAGGTTAGTTCACATTAAAAACGTGTGTAACACTCGGTTGATATTAGCATACATATGTTTCACCTTACCAAGAATCTTCAGTGCTGCTGGCCAACCTAATGTATTACACGGAGAAATTCGTATATATACTTAATAAGTGGACGAATAATTGAATGAGAATTTAAGATGGATATCTCATTATTAACGTGAAGAAGTTAGCATTCGCTTTTAAAATATGACCATTGTTTTATGACTGTTAGGTCAAATTTCGAACTTTTATAATGAAAAATGTTTATTGCATTATTCACATTTGCATATTTTGTGCTCTCATTAATTTAATTTTGGTTAAATAAAAAAAAAAGTAAACTCAACACTTCTCACAGATCAACGCTGTCTTTGTTACACATATTGATAGATTTAAATTTCTGATACGACAATGCAATTATATTAATACAAAGAATTTGAATAAAAACAAGTACATTTTTGAGTTGCACGTTGGGAGAAAAATCGCATGCCCCTCTGGCATTTGGCTGCGTACTAAATGATAATAAGAAGGATAACTGGCTATTCTTTTGATAGCTTATGGTAGGGGTGTTTAAGGGGTAGTTTGATCACTTTCTTAGGTGCTTTGCCATTTGGCATCTGGAAGTAAACTTCTCATGAGATAGAAAAATTAAAATAGATAACACGGAAGTCGCTAGCATGTGGTAAACCAATTACAAATATCATGATAATATTTATTAAAATCTGAAGAATAAAATAATTACATTAATCATTCATAAAACTGTGAGAATATGATTGTATTTCATGTTGCATTAAATAAAAAAAATTCTAGAATCGCGGCATTTGTACTGAAGAACGCAAAACAATCTAAATACATAATAAGGAGACTTATTTCTTAAACCAGCGTGTCCAACTATGTCTCATTTTTTTTACCAAATTGTATTGTTAATTTAATATCTTCAGATAAACAAACGTGCAGGGTTGTATATAAGACACGCAACAACGAATACAAAATGCATTATAGAATACTAGAAGTACATAAAAGAATTATTTGCCGATTACCTTAGTCTAGCTATTAGCTGTTTCATTCTTATTAAAAAATAAAAAAACTTTTAACTAAAGACAAATTTCAATAGTCTCAAAACTAATTTCCTGCGTATCACTTATGCAGGTGCGTCAAGAAATAAATGGGAAAACCGACACCGGATCGCGACTTTTACCATGAAATTTGAAACGAATTACCGACAAAATATCTCGCTTAACTTTAATGTAACATGATTCCTCCACATCGCGCGAGCTTACTGGGAAGTTTTTCATCCGCTTAACAATAATGAAACAAAGGCTCCACGTGTAGTGTACACCTTAAAGAGTTGAAATTACTTCCTGGTTGTTGGAACTCGTACTATATGAGACAATATCGGCTTGTTGAATGCATGTTCTTTTTTGATGGAGAGATATATATATGCAAGCGATTATGTCTAACAATAAGTATTCTAAAAGCGGATAAATATTACACCATAGGTGTCTCAGAAAGATGTCTGATTTGAGACTTGTATCTCATTTGAACTGAGACGTCCTGCATAATGCTGTAATTTGATGAGTTACAAATATGTATAATACTAAATCAAACCTAATTAACTGTTTTTGCGTTAACTATACATAAAACAAAAATATATAGAAAATAGCTTAAATTTTAGATTGGGTACTGCTTCCATGTATCAGTGGGCATGGTCTTTCCTGGTAAATTGTACAAACACACTTTTTTTGTGAATCTTTAATGCTTTAAGAAATATAAAAACAAGTTTTATATTGCCACAGATTTCATTGTAAATTCATTAAGACTTGCATTTCTGCTATTCTCCCTTCTTCATTAAAAATATCCCTGAAAATTTTCTCCTTTAGTTTCCAAACGATCATGGATTCTGGATTTCTTGATTGTGAGCACATTGCTTCCAACTATCTAATATATGTTGTAATAGCACATTCATGAATTAAGCTAAAAAACACGCTTTAAACTTGAAAAAACTGTATTAATAAAATTGTATTGTATATGTATATATTGTAGCGATAATAATATTTTAATCATATTATTGAGTTTAACCGTAATGTCACAGGATTGTTTGATAGTCACAGATTCGGTCACTGTGACTCATCACACCTACGATTTTATTGTAAATACAAAAGTACAAATCAAGGGAACTACCGTTGTTATAAATTACTTTTCATTAAAAATCAAGTTTCAAAAAGAATAAAAGCTAATGAGCAAAAATACAAATCATTTAGTTCTTCCAGTTTGGCCACGCGTGAATAATAAATCATTTAATTTATTAAAACAAGTATTTTATTGTAAAGTGTATTAAATTAATTCCGATTTCATTTTACATCTGTCAATCTATCGACATTTGCCGACAGAAACAACAATTTAAGTCTTAAAACAGAAATCTGTAATCAACTGACAGATAGAGATTCTTTGAATGCTTAAAAATTACAATTACAAATTATTTGAAAAAAAAAAAAATGTAAGAGAGATGTTCAATTTTGAATGAGGAATAAAAATTTTACATTAAATTGTCAAATAATTGATGCTAGTGAAGTAATATGAAGTTGGGAAGAATAAAATGCGAAGGGAGGAGTTTACCAATGTTTGAAGGTGGATATACGCGCTAGTATTCGTTCAAAATGGGCGTACGTTTTTGAATTTATCTAAAGAAAATATAAAATTTGCACACAAAATAAAAGATTTCTTACCAAAAGTGAACAAAAACTTAAAGAGAATAATAAATCAGCTTAAGTGCATTATTAAACAGTTACAGTAAAAATTTAAAAAGCAGGAAAAACTTACCGAGGGTTCAGAAGCAAAGAATCTGAACTCCGAAAACCATCATACAGGACCTTTTGTCTTTTGAGAGAACGGAACAGCGAACTAGAAGGCAGCATTACTTCATCCGGAAAGATACAGCTGAATATTTCGAAGGTTCTACTTCGAAAAGGAATTCGAATCAGACAAGACTTGTATTCTTCATTTAATACACGTACACGTGTATAAAAGAACTCAATTTAATATTTAAAACGACATAAATCAAATAAGAGTAGTAAAATATTAAGCTTCATTTCAATGTGTTAAAAAATAACTATATAAATTACAAATTAGTTTATTTCTTGGTTTAGTAATTCGTTAAGCTTATATAGCAGACGTAGTTATCGCGAAAATATATTAGTTACAAGAATTTATTACAAATATACGAGCGTAAACTGTTTAGTTTGCTCATCCGAAGTCATACAGACCAATAAGCCTTCTTCTTTTCTACTTAAAACCCTTGAAAGGCTGATGGATAGGTACATACAAGATACCGCGCTGAGAGAGCAGCCACTCAGTGATAGACAATATGCATATCAACCAAGAAAGTCTACAGAGGTCGCATTAGATGACCTCAACAGTTTAAGTACAAAGTCTACATATAGAAGAAAAAGAGAGCCATGACAACTTTCTTGGACATCGAGGGAGCATTTAACAATGCTACCACTAATTCACTTATCGGGGCTTTATCGAGAAAAGGCGTCGCGCCGAAGCTTCTACAGTGGGTAAGAGCCAGCCTGGAGAGAAGGATAATCACATCCACAATTGGTAAGGCTACCATTGAGACGGAGGCGGGAGCCGGGTGCCTGCAGGGTGGAGTCCTTTCTCCCTTACTGGGCTACCCTAGTAGATGACCTAATGCGGAAGCTAACCGGAAAGGGATTCCGTTGCCTGGGATATGACGACCTTACAATAGTCGTTAGAGGGCAGTTTGAAATTGAAGAAATTGACCAGCAAAGCCACCATCGCCATAGGTAGGTGCAGGAGGCTGTGTAGAAAGAATTGGGGACTTAGCCCCAAGATGACTCTTTGGTTATACACAAGGGTAATTAGACCCATGATAACGTACGGAGCATTAGTCTGGTGTCCAAAGGTGCGGCAGGTTGGGGCGGCCAAAGCGCTGGGTGGCGTGCAAAGGCTGGCGTGTCTGTGCCCCACGGAGACGATGAGATCGGTACCTACCACCGCAATTGAAGTAATTCTGAACCTGTCACCAATACATATTTATATACAAGGAGCCACAAGGTCCACAGTACACAGACTTTTGCATAGTCAAGTACCGATAAGTAAATCACACGGCGCTACTATAAAAAAATGTTAGACGAACTCAAGGAGGCACCCCTTTTAGGAATGCCATGTGATGCCATGGTTCAAAAATTTAACCCAGATAGAAAATATCAGGTTATAATATCAGATAAGAAGGACTGGGAAACAGGTACTCCGGTAAGAGCGGACTCAAACTGATATACAGAGAGCTCTAAAACGGACTACGGCGTTGGAGCGGGAATATACGCTAAGAAGCCTAAAAAGGCTTTCGGTAAGCTTCAGCAAAGACACGACTGTGTTCCAAGCTGAGGTTGCTGCAATTCACCACTGTATCCGAGAAATAGAAAGATGTACCGAGCCAGGTAAAAGCGTCGCTATCTTCTCTGACAGTCGGTCCACACTTAAAGCGATTAGCTCCACAAGCGTGAACTCTAAGCTGATTTGAGACTGTGTAAGCGCCCTAAATAAGATGGGTTCCGAAGGGAAATTAACCTTGGCCTGGGTCCCTAGCCACTCGGGCGTGAGAGGAAATAAGGCGGCAGACGAGCTGTCCAGGCGAGGTGCGTCAAGGTCATTCGTTGGAGCCGACCCTTCTTTCGACACTACCAATTCACAAATTAAAAAATCCATCAATGAATGGATACATAATTAGTCCAGAGAGTGGTGGCAAAAATCATCGGGACAAAGACAAGCAAAAGAGTTGCTAAAGGAGCAGAGGACTGAATTCACGAGAGATCTACTGAATAAAGACAGGAGGACTGTCATAATGATTGTAGGTCTGCTGACTGGTCACTGTAGACTGAATAGCCATATGTACAACATAGGCCTGGCAGATGATGCAACCTGCAGATACTGCCAAGAGGAGGAAGAAACACCAGTTCATGTGCTCTGCCAATGTGAAGACCTGGCGAGGACAAGGTTTCTAATATTGGGGGAGGAGAACCCCACAGCTAGTAGCTACATAAAGAAGCCGCTCTCAAAGATGATAGGCCTAATTAAGAGGGCAAAATTAGAGAGCGTCCTCTAGGAAAAAAGGGGATCATAATAGATCTGAAAAGGTCGCGGTGGAACAGGTCCATAGGCCACCCCAATCCTCTAATCTAATCTAACCTAAACTGTTTAGTTCAAATTTAAAATCACATTGAATGTTGGATTTAATAAGTTTCGAATCTATGTTGTAAGGTTGAACAAGCTGAATCAGTTCGAACAAAGTTATAAGTTAAGTTATATTGTTACCGATGTAAAAGAGTTAAACACCTGCTATATCTTGTTTTCCAATCAATTTTGTATTTTAAGAGCGTCACTACATATCCTTATTCATATTTGAAAACCACCATTACGTATGTCCCTTTTTCGCAGAAACGCCGTATCTGATCTCATTGATTTTTTTTACACACGTTGTCTAATATTGTCGCAACAGTTTAAGTGAAAGGTTTCATAAAAGTTCTAAAGACGTTTTTTTCTTTTGAGTTTTACAAAATCGATATTTTCTTCGATCGATATTTAGACTAGATTGATAAATATTTTTTTGCATTTTTCTTTCAGTAAGTATTAGTTGTAGTTTTTCTTCTTCAAGAGAATACATATTTTTTAAAATAATCTCTTCTTGTTTTGTTCATTGATTTTCTTTTCGAAATAGCTACAAAGGTCAACTCCATAAATCAGTTCAAAGCTAATATCATAAATTTCAAATCTGCTTCTTAAACAGTCTTTATAATTTCATTTTGGTATGAATAAGTATAATATAAGTATATACTTACATAATACTTATATTATACTATATGCTTAATATAATTTTTAGATAACCTATAGGAATAACGATACTCCTAAACATTTTCATATTTAATCTCCTTCTTTAAAAATTGAAAAATTGTAATAGATATCTATTTTTAGGACAGGCTGTGTGTTTAGATAATCTTTCGAAAATTTTGTTTACTGACAGCAGGTTATCTACCAAATTTATCGGTTTTCTCAATGACTATGCATTCCAATGTATCACGGATTGCGTATGTGTTTCCTTTATAACCCCTTAGAACTAACTTCAACGTATATACATACAAGTCGCGAATGTGTTGGTCAAGCTCGTAAGTACGTACAGCGTAGTTGTTGCTAGCGACCGGACAGTATTATAAACGGCCGACCTTGGCCATTACTGCTATTCAAATGTCACCAGAGCGAACGCCGAGAGAAGTCTCGAGACAAAATAAAGAGGCTATAAAATCAATATGATAAAAAATGTATTTATTATCCGGAGTCGTGCACCACAATAAAACAAAATATTTTCTTGGTATGTCTCTCTCCATCTGGATGATGTTTTACTGCATTATATGCAGACTATGCTATTCCACGTTCCACAGTTTCTGAACAAACAAATAACGGCAGAACGGTAGACTTAGTGACGCTGACGTTTTTATTCATCAATTCTGTTCTCTTATGGACACGAAAATACGGAATGTAGACGGAAAGTTGTCAAAAAGTCTGGAGCCATTGTTTTAGCGTGAAAATATCTACAATACATTAAAACGAGAAACACTTGATATAGACTTACATCTATCCAGCAGAACCTAAACAATAGTACTAAATAAGTAAGAGAGCGACGGCCAAATTCATATTGAATAGCACAAGGCGTACATTTTTCCTCATACTCTATATAATGTATGCCCAGGATACCTATATTCAGTTCTTGGGAAAGAATAAGGAAGAACTACGACTAATTATAATCAAAGAGCTTACTACAGAGGAACAATGGTAAACAGAATATATCATATTGTCAAATAGAACAAAAACCCCAAAATATAGCATAAAAATAAGAAGGCAGAAATTAAAAGAAGTAGATAAAGTAAGATATCTGGGATATCAATCCAAAACATGGAATTGAAATAGGGCAGTCACATCAACGAATTAATAAAAAAATCAACGTCAATACATAAATCTCCCTTGCGCACATTTCAGTGGCATATATTTTATCCTGAAAGATGGTTGTGTGTTGTTCAGGGTTATAATATCTTCTGACTTTTGGATTGTGACAAAATATTCTTGCGCCTACATCCTGATGTTTTTCGAACCGTCCGTAAACCAGCAGGTTCCTGCCTGCGTCAGTCTTTTTTCCTTGCATCTCAATTCCTATATATTTGGGAAGAAGGTATTAGTAGTGAAGTATGCATCGATCATTGGTAAAGTACATAGATTTCGACAGCTTGTTGTCACACATACCTGAGTATGTGGCAAATTATTCGCTATTAGCTCTAGGGGGATGTTGTTAGTTTGGCCTCCCTTTCCATAACATTGTGCAATGGTACCACCATTGCATCCAGAAGTGCTTCTGATGCCAATGACGAGGAGGACGACATTGCGTCCATGATTGAAATATTTGCGATCATTTGGATGGACGTAAGTTTTTCTGTGGTTTTAATTTGTCTGGCCTTTTGCCACCAAGCTATTGCCCCATAGATTATGGTTCGACGTACTATCATCACATAAAGTCAATGGATTAGCTTTCGAGATAGCTTCCAAGATTTCTCACATATCGTTCGGCATGTCCATAAGGATAGCCTTGCATTGTAACTGATCTTTTTTAAATGCGGATTCCAGGATAGTGCCTTATCAAATAAGACGTCTGGATGTTTTACATTTATTTGAAAATGCAAGTTTTACACCTTGAATCAAGGTGTGATATCAAGTGTCTCTTCTTCCTGGTAAATCATACTACTGTGATTTTGTTTGGCTTATTGATTAAGTTCTCTCTGCTGGATCAACTACAAATGGCATTAATCACCATCGTTTTTTTTTTGTTTTTGTTTTTTAGATGGAAATGAGTGAATTACATTTTGAAATGCTCCGTCAATGTCCACAAATACTGCCATTGTTACTTCCTTGGGTTGTTCCTTTCGGAGACTAGACTATTCAGTGCAGGATCATATGCATATTGGTGCACGTGAGAAGGATTACTTCTCAAAGTTTTTTAGTAAGTGATACATGTTATTAATGTGAAGCTACCTAAATTATTAAATAATAAGTTATATTTAAAAATATTTCGTTGGGCTGCTTTTTAATATCTGTTAAGAGAGCTCAACTGTGAAGAAAACATTTAGTGCGGTTTGTGGTGTTATTATTTTGAATCTACAGATATGAATTAGCGTTTATGTTATAAAATGTTTAATTCTGTACCATGAAGTAAAAGTATTCGTAGATTATTACCTCTGGTAATGACATCAGTTTCCACTAGTAAGAGCCAACTATAAGCGACCTGTTATGGGTATGTGGTATAACTTTATGGCATTATCCTTTGTGAAGAATGCTTATTGCAGTTAACGTCTACTGCAGAGAAGCTAAGAGAAAAAAAATATAAACTGTCACAAAGAAAGAATAAAGGTATTTCCGCACTGTTGACACAAAACATAGATATGACATCCATTCTATTTCAGATGGATTAATACTCAGCTGATCCGAGAAATTAAGAATATGTATTGGTCATTTCAGTATATCTCAGAGAGGTCCTTGAAGAACATGACATCTTATTAACAAAAATGATCATGGGGTGTTATTGTAAAATACCGCTTATAATTTGGCGAAAACAACACAAAAATTGCAAATTGAATGAATAAGAAAGAATGAAACGAACTTATATTGTTTAACTACCAATAAAGGAATGTCATATAACATAGTGTGTATTTACTACACCTCAAAAATATTAAATGATCTAAAAACATAAAATTTTAGGTATTAGCCTATTCATTTGAATTAAGTATCGACGTAATGCCTTTCCAGCAGTAAGAAAATACAATTTCCTGCATGTATATAGTATAATAGTAGTGTGAAAGGAAAGTACGACCATTTTACCTATTTTTTGTTTTAAAATTTTATCATTATATCCTTGTTTTATGTTTAAATTTCTTTCTTACGACTCTGTCTTACATTAAAATGGTGATCCCCATGTGGCCCGAATGCCGCGTATCCCTAAGCTCTATCCATATATTGATTCTTGTCTATGGGTCTATCCAAGCCTAATCAATACATGTATATAAATTAGTTGTATAAAACAATTTATCGAAAAAAAACTGATACTGAACAAGACTAATCAATAAATTATTATAAGTAAGCATTGTTTTTACTGTTGTTGTTGGCGAGTACAATTGTTAACAGCTTCACTTACGTTCTGCTAATGGCACATTAATAACGTGTAAATTAAAAAAAAAAAACCAACCATTTTAACTCATACCAAGGGTATTTTTTGTTCCCCATTCGTTTTCAACAGCAAATTGCCGTCATCTCTGTTGGATGGTTTCTTACGGAATTGATAAGACAATATAAACCGGTCGAAATTTACGTTTCTGAATGGAACTGCGCGAATACCAAGCGTTTTTCAAATTAATTCTCGGCGGGACATACCTGATCATTTATTTTTTATTTCGCCGGGATAATTAGTACAAGCCTATCTCTTGAAGCGACCCGATAAATAAGTGTTAATACGCATTCTCAGATGGTAAGCGTATTTATACAATAAAATATGGATCACTACCAGATGCACGTACAAAAGAACATAAGTCCAATATGTACACGTTAGGTGCGTTTTTTTTTTATAGAAAAAACATTTTTAATGCGCATATAATAAGGTAAAGTCAGGTAAGTGTGCAACCGGGGCAAGAGTGTAGATTGGCTACATTTATTTTTTAAAATTAAAATAAGGATGTCCTCTGTTATATTACTAATGTACTAAACTTCATACTAGTTTTACAAATAAAAATTTAACATCTGCTAACGTGTAATAACTTAAATATCTTGTACATTTACCATACCTTATTAAAAAGGCATCAGTATAGTAATACATACTTGGCCGAACTAAAGGATAACGCTATTAATATATACTACTATTACATACTCATTTTGCTGGGTAAGTGTGTAGTATTGACACTGTTTAAAATTTCTTTTTTTTTCTAGTAAACCGTTGATAATTATAAAAGGCGTATCTATTGAAGGCTTACAACTGGGCATATATTACGTACTTATATACTTATATGTGTAAAATTTATCAAAATGTCTTATTATGTGAACAGTGTTACATTTTCTTCACACTATGCATTTTGTTACTACATACTTACCTGACTTTACCTTATATGGAAGAAAACAAGCTTTTGAAAGCATAAATGTAGAACGTTAAAACTGCACATATTCACTCTAATAATGCATTAGATGAAATAGACGCAAAATTCACGGCTTGGGATTGGCTAACATACAAAGCAAATTCATACAACCTTGAAGACCTCATTTCGTTACCTTTTCATGTCGTTTGTGTAATTTTTATAAGCAAATTGTCGTAAAAATAGTTCTTTATATAGTTCCACTAACTACTGTTGAATATTTGAAGGTGTTGTTTCAATAATTATCTGAAATGATACTAATGAGATGGTATTTGTTACGTCAGCTTTAACATGGCTAATGATTGCACATTTGTATTTTTTTGCATTTTATAAGACCACAGAGAATGTCACAAATATTAAAAATAATAGTTATACATATACGTTAATAATAATACTTTGGCAATAAGAACTATAAGAAATCTTAACAAAGTTTGGTTTAAGTGGATGAAAGGAAGTTGGAACAGTGCTTTAATTAAACGGCAAGATATTGTGTTATGGCAGGTGTAAAAATTTAAACATCGTATATGTGTTTCTTATCCATGGCTTATTCTAATAATTTAAATTATTTTTTCTTGGTGGCAGCGGATTTTTAAATAATAAGCCTTGATAAGACGAATTAATGAAATATATTGACGTTTCGCTATAATATACTATATCTTTATCAATTAACAAACATTACAAATAAAAATTTAACATTCTTTTATAAGTTTTTAAACCATTATAAAATAATAAAAATAAACGCAATTCAATGAAGTTATTATTAACATATGTATATAACTATTATTCTTTAAATTTGTGACATTCTCTGTGATCTTATAAAATGCAAATGTGCAATCATTAAGTATCTCTAATATCTGCTTCGCGACGCGAATTTTACCCCTTAGCTAATGCCCTATGCCCTATGCGACCGCCAGTCGAGTGAGTGGGTTTTCAAATAAAACATACTCCGCTGTATCTACCCCACCACATTCCTAATGCGAATCATTAACCTTCCCAATTCTATATTAAAAAATCATAATAAAAGTACCATGACCCGCTATCAATTCTACCGCCTTCCCACTCGCGCCTAATATAACGTACTGCCTAATTTAGTGCAAATAATTCTGCCTGAAAATGATTGCAATGATCCCCTAATCTAAACTAAACAAAAGCCACCCTTGTACCATCCTCACCGTTCGACTCATCTGTAAAAGTTTATAAACCCTCTCCAAAAGTGCCTACAATTTTTTTATAATTAACACTTTTTAATTTCGCGGAATGAATTCGGCGCCCTATATCTACTCGCCTTTCTAAATCGCCGGGTTCTAATTTAATTCGCGTTACCGTAATTAAACCCACAAAATAACAAAAATACTCCAAACTGTGGTACTGGTAATGCTGTAAACTTCTCCTAGACCCCTCACCACAAACTGCACTATACTGGACGTACGTTTCGATAGCAACGCTATCATCATCAGCAGATACACTGTGTTAGAAGTTTACAGTAAACCCACAAACCCTATTTTATTCGTGTGCCCGCGAAATTTAAGTTCTCTCAAGCGCAAACCTACTGGTAATATACCTCAAATAACGCACGCCGCGTTTACCGAAATAAATGAATACGAAATTCGAATAACTGGAAACAGGCAAACATAAACTATGTGGCTACGAAGCATTGAAACGCAATAGACCAAGTTCATTTGGGGAAACGCAAGGGGACCCAGAGGCGTACCTGCTCGGTGAAAAATTCGTATCACTCATTTTGGAGTGGGTTATATGAAATACAAATATAAATAATATACAAGATTTTGCCCAGATTGCAAATCCGATGGCTCCAGGTAAATCGAAAAAAAAAAAGAACGATTAGTAGGCGGATTCCGTGAGCATATTACCACAGTATATATTTATTTGTATGCTTTCAATAATTTATTGCTGGGTATCCATATGTGAAAATTGCCTTAGACATATTCCAAGCGCATCAAGATAGGTTATGGTTTAGCTATTTATGGAAACCGGTGGTGTTTCCAAACGAAATAGAAGGAACTTCTAGAGTATATCGCCTTATTCATTCAGTTCCTATGCTACTGCTTATACACTATTAAAAGAGAAATTACTTATGTATTCCTTTTAATTTGTTGACACCTGCGTCTCAAAGATTTTGAGGCAAAAAGTAACTATTGTCAATGATTTAAAGAAAATTTATATGATGGCGACTTAGTTTTCTATTCTGACGAAATTCGAATAGACCGAATATTCCGTAGCAGACTTCATAATTTGAATGAATTGTAAGCAGTAATTTCTGAAGGAATGTATCACTTGAAATGTTACAAAATGTATTTGGTAATGAGGAGGTATGAGGTATGAGGAGCGGGTAAACCTGTGTCTCGAATATGATGGTGAACTTTTTCATTATGCCTTTGTTATTATTATTGATAATCATAGGGAAATTATTCGCAGCAACATTTAAATTTTTATGCAATCTACGTAGGAGAACCATAGATGGAAGTATACCTTTAGATAGAGGACGGTGTTTAGGATGAATTGTAATTATTTAGCTTTTCATAAACAAAGTATCAGTTACTTTGAATTGATCACTATGTATCTGCATTACTATACCTGATCATATCATACGTGATAAAGTATATTATTAAAATAGAAGCCAAGAAAAAGTTATTAGTTACTAAATTAAAGTATACGACATTGCTACCCATATACGGCTCGTTTAGCCCAGTTGCCTACGAAACAATAAATGGCGTAAATGCAAAAGTTAAATAGTATCTCATTAACAATGTCAATTAGAAAAGAATTCCTCCCGTAAACTGAACATTTAAGCACCAATCGTGCCAGTGCTGTCGCGAAACCTGATAGTAACTGCGTTATCGTTAAGTTTATTTCATAACTTTGCGAAATATTAAATGCAAAAGGTCTTTACTGTAGCGATTCAAATTTCCACATTGCGTCGCTTTAGTTGAAATTGGTTGCTGCAAGAACCAAACCGCTCAAAGACTTTATTTATAGATGCGAAACCTGGAGGTAATTGCACGCAATAGTTTATTTCGAAATATCAGTTTTATTTATTCTACCAACTGCTTGTTGGTGATAGTGTTATTTTGAAGCTATCTATAGTTAAGATTTTATAATAATTTAAATTTCCGAAAAAGATCTTTGTTGAATAATTTTTGGTTGAAAATTTGTATTTATAATGTTTGATTTCATAACAGGTAATTTAAAGATTAAAATGCGTAAATATACATGTAGATATGTGCACGGAAAATATCTTCAGAATGGGATCGGATCCTTCATAAAAAATTGAAAAAAATGACTTATACTTCAATATTGTGGTATATGACCACAAATAGATAAAACGATTCAAGATTTAATTTTCATATTTTAGAGTAAAATCAATTCAAAAAATGATGATTTTTACATTATATCTTAAACAAGTCGCAATGATAGTTTGAAAAAATTAATAGGGGGAACCGTTTTCAGTTACTGCATGCACTCGGTACACTTTTCAAGTGTTGCATATATTTAACATTTACCATCCGTTGAAGGTATTGTGAGTATAGAATATTTTCGAATAAATGCAGATTTTGGAAATCCAGAATTAAGGAATGTAAGAGCAACGTCCGCTAAAACATAAAACGTCCAATCAAACAAACACAATCATTGGGATTGAAAACTTGACACATTAATTCACATCGCAGACGGGACACAGAGGGAGAGTAACTTTATTCACCGGTTTCCATCAAAGATGTCGTTGATGCCATCAAATTGGTTTCTTCATTCAACGGTGAATTTTTGGTTGTACATCAAAAAGAGTTAGAATTTTCATCATTTGTTTTATGGTGTGCTATCAATGAGGGTTGATGATCTGGTTGCTTGTTAGAGGGAGCACAAACAAAATTGACAATTGACATTACGTAATATAAAAGTAAGATTTTGTATTTCAAACTAACTTTATTTGATCCAACATATTTTATCACTGTGAAAGTAGTGGACTACATTTCAATTGTCAATTTTCAGAAAAGAATATAGAACTCTTAAATACATTATATAAATTTTTTGGTTACTCCTATTATTTTGAATTTGGGTGACAAAACAATTATCCATTATCCACCAAAGCGTTTCTTTGTTTTGCAAAAAATAGCTAACATCAGTACTCACGACTGGATGACGTCTTAAAATACACCAACAAACATTTGGTGAATAAAGCAACCCTCGCAGATTGAACAATTCTGTGTCTATTTCTTCCACCCTCTTCTATTTCTTGCCATTATTTTTATTTCCTCCAAAACTTTTCCTATTTCTGCTTCTATTATGATCGCCTTTTACATCTAATGAGAAAAGCAATTTTTAAAGATGCTTAATTTACATTACGTGCATTGCCTCCCCAAATTATCAAGTTGGCATCAGGCACATAGTCCCAATAATAAAAGCCGAACGAGCTGTTGTTACACTTTGTATACTACATGATAGCCTTTGTGGGGTGCAGACGTAAGGTTTTGTTCTCGTTTTCCACCATGTGTGTCCTCCGTTTGGGTGACCTGGAGGCATGCGGAAGCGTACATATATCACATTACTTTAAACACCTTCGCGATACGTATTCATAAAGTTATTATTAACTGCACGCCATTCGTTATACGGGCTAGGTACTGGATGATATACATATCTAGAGTTACATGTGCATGTTCAATTCACACATAAATTTAGCCACATTAAGTAACGCAATTCTAAGTTACGATTCGTAGGCTACATAAGCTTCACTCTCTTCCTCATTCGTTTGAAGATTTTAAGCAAGCATAACTTTAGATCTAGTATAAACGAGTGAACATTGCTTATTTAACTGCAAGCATATAATGCTAACCTATATTAGAATTTATAGATTTAGTCTAAAAACGGAGGCAAACACGATATTTGTAATTACTATTCTATTTTTTGGTTTCATCACTACCTCTGAACATTTTATATCTCGCAGCATAAACCGCTTAATGCGTGCTTAAATTTTTTCTATAGGATCTAATTCCGCGCTTATGTAGGTCATTTTTGTGTATTACTCTTTTTTATATTTGAATTAGCGTGTTAACGCGTTATGATAACTGGCATTATCCATGACTATTACTATGAATGGGCTGGTAAATTTGGAATTAGCTGTTATATACATGTACAGTTTAGAAAACATGTATGTGGATAGCTCTCTAACACAAAATTACAGCGAAGGTATTGTCATCCTTCTCAACACGATCACAGTAAAACGCAAACAGTTTGTGATCATAGTAATTGTAGGGGATAGAATTATTATTGTAAGATATATCAAGAGAAAATGTTGGAGATTTTTAACAATGAACGTCATGATCTCCTAAACTAATTCATTCAGGCTGAAAATCATAAGAAATACATATGAATTTATACTATCAAAGTCTATTGAGGATATTAGTCTATTCTACACTATTTTAACGTCTACTGTAAGAGAGGTCGGTAGTCTGATAATTAGTAATCGCAAAGAATCTCTACCAGGTTCAAATTAAGGGAATTAACATTTTACATTTTTACGTAAACTTGTACTCCATAGTAAAATAAACGCTTGTCTTGGTGCTTTAATGTTAATGGTTGAGAGATGTTGTGACGTTGCGCGGTGAAGTTCGGTAATATTTACCGCAAATGGTATAAAAACATATATGCTGCTAAGGAGTTCGGTAATGCAAACAGAACTAGATGTTAAACAGGGCTTGCTTCTGGCAGAATTATTATAATTAGTAGTTGCTGAACAAATGGAGCGGTGTTTGGGTTTTAGATATATTAACACTCTTATCTTGAAAATGCAAAATATTCATAATTTTAAAATTACAACTGATTTAGATTGGTAAACTATTTGTTGTATTTAACGTAAAATTAAAACATTCATAAATGATTATTTTTGTAATATTTGCCAGTGAAAGGTTTTTCCGGGCTGTTGAGCTGTGGTCCTGTGGAATTACTTCTGTACGTTTCGTTCACAACTGCGGTTTGACTGATTCGATGTCTCTCTCTCTAGGGTCTTCATTGTTTTGCTGGGGTTAGTCCGAAAACTGTAAACCCCTTAGTCCTCGAGTATGGCTGGTAACGATCCCTCAGCCTTGTATTATTTGGAATAGAATGGGGAGATTGGGCAATCCCCATCCCTCCCGTCCTTGAACCCAGAACGTTGGCGGGTGAAAACTCAACAACCCAACTGGTTCCCACGCCTAATCCCACCACGCATCGTCTCGAAAGGGGTCCTCTTCGGCCTCTTCTTCTGGCCCAGTCATTACGGTCCTTACTTCGGATACTTTGTTCATGGGTCCCCATTATTATAGCCCTGGATTTTTTTTTTTTTTAATTTTTATTATTAAGTATATACAATACCTATTTTTTTCTGTTTTCTTTCTTTTTTTAATTATTTTAATCCTGCCAGGTTTTTTATTTTTTCCGTTTTGTTAACAATAACGGTCTTTTCTTTTTGTAAATGTAATTTCAATGTTGTTTTTTTTTCTTTGCCGTGTCTTTTTTGTAACCATTCTCTTTTTTCAATCAAAATACCTCAGAATTACTAATTATCGTACCAAGACGAACACAGACGGCACAGTGTAAAGTAAATACAGCATGTTGTAATGGTAATAGCCATTAGTTAACAACTGTAAATGGGACACCATATACACACAACGTAGATGAACAAACATTTAGGGGCGACAGTCGCCAGTACATCGGTTTAGAATATCCACAAACATATAGGCGGCTAATCTGAAAATAAAAGAACACGCAACGGCGCAAATTAAAATTAAACTAACTGCGTGCCCGTAATGAAAAACCAAATTAAACAACTAAAAGGCGTGCAGTTTTCGGCGGAAAATTGTCGCCGTCTCTTTTCTACTCTATGGAGGCCAACACCTTGGCCAGGCGACGGACCCTCACTCTGGGAGGAGGACGGTCTTGTGGTGCTATTACGGCCTTAACTAACTCGTTTTCCGAATCGTCAGCGCGATTTTACGTGATGATGCTATGGCGGTCGTCTCACCAGGAAATCCCCCAACGGCTCGATCCCTACGCAGTTGCTCATTTCACACAAACCACGGGGCGTTGGCAATCGATCTTAAGGTATGATTTTGGAAAATTTCCAAGGTTTTTATGTGGCTATTTGCTACTGTCGCCCATGCCAACGTCCCGTAGGAGAGCTGTGGTTTTAAGAAGGCTTTACATAGTAAGATTTTGGACCCCAGGTCGAGCCCACTGCCTCTGCGAATTGGAGGGTTTATTAATTTTTTGGCATTTAAAGAATTTGTTTTTGAAATCGGTAATATGACTTTTGAAGATCAGTCGCCGTTGAAGGTGACACCCAGCTATTTCACCCGTCTTCCCAGGGCAGTCGCCTCCCGAGCACGGCCATACTGTCAGCGGGCGGTCCGGTCTTCCTAGTAAAGCGTACCGCAACAGATTTATTCTCATTAATATTGAGGCGCCATTCCTCGACCCAATCGCATAAATTATCAACCGCCCGCTGTAACCGTCTCAGCATAGCCCCTGCATCCTGAGAAGATGGCGGTATCATCGGCATATATTACGAGCGACTGCCCGGCTCCTTGGGCAAGTCGCTCACATAGATATTAAATAAAAGTGGAGCCAGTAGTGAATCCTGGTGTGCCCCCGGGATTTTTCTCCTCCCACCCTCATTCTGAATGACTGGCCCTCTAGGTAGCTGGCAGTTAGTCTTACCAGTCCAGGATCAATTCCTGATTGA
Organism: Protaetia brevitarsis; assembly: GCA_004143645.1. Lineage (NCBI taxonomy): Eukaryota > Metazoa > Arthropoda > Insecta > Coleoptera > Scarabaeidae > Protaetia > Protaetia brevitarsis. Next base: position 7,225 of record RXPK01002776.1, on the reverse strand, counting down.
AGCATTTTGAAGAGTAGCCCCTGTGTCGAAGGCATGAGAGATATCTAGAAACACCGCCCCAATAGTCTCTTTCCTCCCAGGGAATTCCTAATAAATTCAGTTAACCTCAGGAACTGGAAATCTGTGCAGAGATCAGCACGGAATCCAAACTGCTCCTTAGACAAGATGTGTAGATCTGAAACACTATCTTGGAGGCGGGCCAAAGATTCGATGTCCTAAGTGATGTCGTTATATATAGTCGGTGTGCAACAGGCATGACGGGTGCTTCCGATTGGTCTTGGTCAAAGTGCGTTCTGTTTGTGGTAGCATGAACACCGGGTACCCGTTCTTACTTAAAGTACGTGCTTCTTTTTTTCGGTTGAAGTTGTTTCCATATTTGTAAATTTTTATGGATTCTCGGGATACCTTTGTGTGGTAGTGCGAGGTGTTGGGCAGTATCTTTGTGTCATCAAGCCAGATGTTATGGTCGGCGTTTTGTAAGGCATGTTCTGTGATGGCTCACTTCTGAGCTTGGTAAGGAAATAAGATCAAGCTGGCACAAAGTGTCCTTTAGAATGACGCAGGGATCCATTCTGAGGCCGTTACTGTTTTTACTTTTCGTGAATGAATTACCGGTCGTTTTTGGTGGACAGATAATGACATATGCGGACGACACTTCTTTCGTAAGTGATGAGTTAAAAAAGTGTTGGAGGGGAACCTGGAATAACTAGAAACATGGTTTCAAAAGCACAACTTAAAGTTAAACTTAATAAAACAAAACTTTTAAAAATCACCAACGATATGGCAAATAGAGCATCGTGGACACACTCATCTCTGAGAATAGTGTGCCTTTCTTGGGATGGCAGGTTGACTCTAGACTATCCTAGCGCATTCACTTAGAACACCTCGCTGGCAAATTGATTGGTTCCTGTTACGAGTTAAGAATGTATCAATAAGCGTTAGCACTACAGCAGCAGTTACATCTTACCATGCGAACGTGTATTCTAGACTGAAATATGGTGTTGTGTTTTGAAGAATTTTTGTGACACTAATAGAGTTTTTGTACTCCAGAAATAATGCATACGATCTATTTTTCAACTTGGACCTAGAAACATGTTCGAATATTTTTAAATGTAATAATATTTTAACTCTATTTTGTAAGAGTGTTTTGTTAGACAGAATTACCAGTTACCAATTTTTTCAATCATATGAACTGTCTCACCAGTATAATACGTCCACCCACTTAACAAAAATCCAAAAAAAAATCTTATACACCAGTGTATTAAAATTTACAATTATATCCCTATCCTAATAAAATCACTTTCGATCAGGCAATTCAAAAAAGTTTTAAAAACTATTTTAATAAATGAGGTTTTATATAATGTTCAAGACTTTCATACAATTAAACTTTAAATTTTTAATATGTTTGTAGTGTAATATTGAATGTCTGTATTCTGCATTCTGTGTGTATATATATTTTTTTTCTTTTATTAACATATTTAGGCAAATATAATAAACGGTATTATTATTATTGCTATTAAAGCAATCATCTGTGCGAGACTCCAGCTTTCTGAAAGCATCATAGGTGCTGCATCTATTATGATTACGTTCTACCAATTCTTACATTCAGTTAGATACCAAAACTTTTTTCCTAATAGCTGATCCAAAATGACTATATATGCACTGATTCTTAAATACAATTTATCAGCCGACAAACGCATAAGCAGTCAAACCGGAAGAGAAACCACGCAATTGCTAAGCACACGCTGACCAAATAGGTATCTGTCAGTATTTTCTATGATACTAGACTAAGCTCAAAGTATTTATGATTTCGAAACAAATTTATTCCGACAACTGTAATAAGTAAATACTCATGACTGAAATTTGTTTTGCAAGTTCATTATATAGCTTCTTTATCTTCTACTATATGTCTTCCATATGTATATTACTTGTGCAATACACTGCATATCCCTTATACTTGACTTTTTGTTGGAAAATAAATTCTGAAATTAGTGTATTTTACACACGGTTGTATGTTAATTAAATTCATGATTTATATTATAGCTAATTTTAAATTTATGTACAACGTGCATCTATTGCTAGGCCGGTATGCATAGCTCTTATTTTCAATTGCTAATATATTAGGTACTTAGTTATATCGAGGGTATAGAATACATAAAACGAAAAAAAAACAAGTGACAATATAATACTTTAACAAAGAGAATCGTGTCCTACTGAACTCATTCTCATCGGATATTATCTACTAAACAATGCCAACATGAAATCACGAATGAGAACAAATCATTTTGATTATACTATCAAAATTGTAGTAGAATATTGTTAATATAGTAAATTATAACGTCTCTTATATGGATAATGTCATAAATATCAAAAGATAGTATTTTTTCCATAAAGAAGTAATATAATTCGAGGCATTTATTATGATATTAAAGCATTTTTTTACGACATTCCTAGTCCTAACAGGAAAAAGTGAACCGTTACTGAAAAAATAACTGTTTGATCGCAGAAACTGTATATGCAGATCTGTTGTGCATGTTTGTAGTTTTTACTTTAAACTTCTCCGGACCGAACCCTTTTCAAGGATGAACCCGACCTTTATTTTTTTGTGGACTGGAAGCGAAACTAAACCCACATTCAATTTTAAATTATATTTAACTATTGAACTAGAACTGCTAAAAGCTAAAACAGCTTTTTTACAGTTATAACTTTTTTTGGATTTAACGGTATTAATTTTTTGGTAAGCTACTTTTTTTTTAGAAGTTTATAATATCAGTAGCAAAGAAGTAGACGTGGTTAACTTAGCTGAACTACTAGTTTTCAATGATTTTTAGTGAATTCTCAAATATTGCGAGATAGCGGTACGTTTTACACTTTTCGGTTCATGTTAATTTTTGATAGTTACTGATACCATATATATGTAGGTTCCCTTAACCAAACTATGGTATGAGAATTCCTAATTCTTATCCAAACACAAATTTGCACCACTCTTTCTTCATGTTGCACCTTTCTTTGGCTTCTTTCGATGATGATTCCTTCTCTTACAGTAATTTTCTAATTGTCTTGTCCAACGTTCGTCTCGGGCTTCTTCTCTTTATTTTGATTACCGCTAGTTAAAATTTTGAAGCAAGTGTCTGCCATACTTGCTTCAATTTTTTTTTATTATTCATTCTTTGAAAATGCCCTCAGCAAGCAAACACTATTTCCTTAAAAAATGTTGGAAGTAGTTCTACTCCCAAGCCTTATCTTTTCATTTTTGATTTTGTCCTTTTAATAACTCCCTTAAGTAATTCCATGTTTTTTTATACCATATGCAAATGTGGGAGCTGTCGATTGCATTCTGGCGATTGGAAATTGGAAGCACTTCAACTGTAGACGTAACTACGCACGAAGTCGCAGCACAGATTTATTAACGTTCGGGAATTGCTATGGTTCAGTCGAATTAAATTGAACCTGATATCCTTTTTCTCGCTTTATTTATGAAGTTTTGTAAAATTAATATTAAATCCACCATTACATTTGTATTAGTGAAAAGGGAAATAATAAGACTATACTTATTCGTTAACTAAAATCTATTCATGCTTCTTTTTTATGCACATTTATTTTTATATCTAAGCAACAGATAATGTAAACTACAAATTACAGTGGCAGAACTTAAAACAAAAAACAAAATAACCAATATCAAAAGAAAAAAAAGTTTTAAACGTCAATAATAAAAAAATAACATAAATTCTAAAAAATACCTAGCAATGTAAATAAAGTACCTATTCGGCGGTTTAATAGTATATTATTGACAAAATATTCATCTTCCGGATTTGTATTGATCATTAATTCATAAAATTCCATGCGACATGGGATGTGCTAATTTAATAATCAATTGTACTAGTATTGCACTGTTGCTATACAAATCAATCACTAATTAATGTAACTTTGAGGTTATAAAGAAGCTAAAAGTTACACATGGAACTTGAAAGTGAATTTAATTAGTTTTAAGTTCCATATATTACTTCAAAGTGAATTTAATTGCGTTATAGTAACATATACAACTTGCAAGTAGATTTAATAGGGAATGGTCATGCAATATTTACGTCAAAGGATAGTATTAACTGCTACCATCTAATAAATATAACTCCAAAGTTATACATTTCTAGTATATTATTTTGAATGCGAAAACGTAAACGCCAAGTGAAACAAGATTGATGCGCCATTACAATACAATTGCCATGGAACAAATTATAAAATAAACAAGATTCTAACCCAACACAAATTGAAATTTTCAATTTCACTATTCATATTTTTAGTTAATAAGGACAGAGTAGGAGACATTTTTTCACCTAGATGCCGAATAAAAGAAAAGCGTTGCTAACTGTTATCATTTTTATCGATAAAACTTCATAGTATTTGAAGCGAGCGTATTTTTAAGAGCTATCACATTAATATTTACCAGTAAAATGGTATGCGTTTTTAATTTTACGTCGCCATTGTCACAAAATTCACGATTGATTAAATAGTCTAACATATATATTTATTTTATATACTTCATTTATCGTAACAGACGAGGTACGTCATTACTTGCAAATTCGGGCCATGCAATACCATATTATTAAAATAACCAACCAACATATAATTATTCATGTTCAATTAAGATACTATTGTTGTGCTACTGTTTTTTAAATTGCGTGTTTGTCACATCGTCCCAATGTTTTCCCACCAATTTCGTTATAGCTGTTAACTGTCAAAGGTTATATTTTGCGTTTCTAGTAGTGTGTGAAAATTTGTGTTTATACTTGTATATATTTATTTAAATCAGTTGTTATTACAACTAAACCATGCCGAAACCATTGTGTAAACAATCTAAGGAGTTAATAGTTTCGTTAATCGCGTATTTTGAAGCAGAACGCCAGAACAACGGGCCATTACTCCCGTTAACTTCTGTGCGAGAAGTATATAATACATATATTTTTAATGTCATATTCTTAACAGTATTTCGTTTTAGAGAGTATCGAGTGCTCTAAACATTCATATAGCAACAATACATAAAATTTCGTCCATGATCAAACACGGAATTACGCCAGTAACCCAAAACGAAACGTATACGAGATAAAACCTGTCCGTAAAATTGATGATTTTACTCAATGTGCTATTAGGAACACAATTTATGATATGTATAAAAACATGAGTATATACAAATATTGTTTGCAGAAGTGTTTATTTCACATATAATATTTTTCAGAGCAACATATCACACATTAAGCACTTTGAACAGTGCTCTTAAGAAAAAGACGTTTCAGTGGTTGCAACACATCGTTGTGGAAAATAACTACGTGACATAGGCTTTCGTTATAAAAAAGACGATCCTAAACGTGGTTTAATGGAGATTTCAACATTGCGATAAAAAGAATTACTTTCATGCAACAATATATACGTCTCAAAAATGAGAATGTACGTCAGTTTGTTTTTCTTGATGAACCTGGACTTTCAAGATGGTACTACAGGCAAATCTTGGCAAGACGCAACTAGGAAAACTGTTAAAGCATCGAAAGTTGGTGGAAGAAGATCTATAGTTTTACATGCTGGAATAAGTGACGGATTTATACCAGGAGCAAAACTAGTATTTCATCCCGTTGCAAGAGCTTAGATTATCATGGTGATATGAATCGTGAGAATTTCTTAAAGTGGTTCGAACACAGCTTCTTATAAATCTAGAAAACCCTTCTGTCTTGTAATGGATAACGCTATTACCATAGTACCATCCGGAATAAACCACAAACAGCTTCATCGACGAAACTTGAAATTCAGCGCTGGCTCACTAACAATAATATTGATTATGATAGGGGGCCTGAACTTGTTGGATGAACTCTAAGATAAGGTCCGCTCTACAATTAACCCTAGTGGTCGCAGTGGGCAGAACAATTAATCAAACCATGGATATGCTATCTTTTACTCAAATCGACTTAAATACATCACACAAAGTTTTTTTATGTTTTTATGACATATAAACAGTGAGTATATGTAAATATTGTTTACAGAAATTGTTTATAAATAAAAATACTTTTCAGGTCAAAATATATCATATTAAACACTATTAATAGCGTTCTCAAAGAAAAGGAAGTTGTTATGAAACGATGGATGAAATATGCAGATCGGATACAATTATGTAAAGTAGCATTGAATTAAATTAGTCTGGAGATTTGGCGTAGTACTTCGTGTACAACATACTGGAGCGAATTTCATAAGTAGTGAAAAGAGAGATCGGTTTCGACAGAGAAGAAACTTGCATACTAATAATTACTGTGAATACTTTAAGCAAAAATGATTTCGATTAAATTTATTGTACTCACTTATTTTTTTTTTTTATTTTCCCACTCCTAGTATTGTTAACATAGTTTAAATCCTAATTTTCAAAAAGAATCATGACTAATATTAACGGTAAATGTCATTTTGGAGAGTTTGTTTATTCACCTGTCAACAGTGTTTGACAGTTACATACCTAACGTTTGTTACGTTTCACAAAGAGAAATTTGCAAACACGGTCGTGACGTCATAGCGAACTGACTCACCGTAGTACTCGTCTCTAAAATGAACTATATACAGATGGACGTTTACTGTTATATTTTCATTCTAACAACCAGTTAGAGTAATACGCTATAAAAGGTATAAAGAAGAAAAAGAACAAACAATGAATTGCAATGCCATTATAAAGTAAAAATTACTTTTTCGGAACGTTCCAGCTACGGAGCAGCTACTATCCGCACGTTATGACTACGTAAATATTAAAAGTTCCGATGACGTCGGCATAACATAATTAGAACCTAATATTTGTTCCCCATTTTGGTTAGTAGTTACGGATATATCATGCATTATAACGTAATAGCTACTAGTAATTTTTACTTTGTGGAAACCTTTAAGGTAATGCGCTACTTGGTATACAAAATCTGTAACACCTGGAAACCAGCATTTTGAAGTCGTCACACCACAAATGCTACGATTCACCAGACCAGAATGGCAAGAAATCAGCGAAGGGGAACAAGATTGAGGTGTACCGGGTAGAACGTGCACTTCTTTCAGTCATGTATGATGCCACATTTTAAAATATTTTATGAGAGATGTTAACGCCAATATCGACTGATATCGGACTACTGACTCACCCTGTATAATCGCGAAACGTCAAGGCAAAAAGCAACAATGCGACAACACCCGAAAGATATATTTACTACGGATTACGGTC
>RXPK01002775.1:0-50994 GCA_004143645.1 Protaetia brevitarsis | reverse complement strand
GGTTTAAAGTTTTTATTTAATGTTATCCACGGGCGTATCCATTGCCCTCAAATTCTAGAGAGTTTGTTATTTTGGTGCCTAGACAGCCGAGTCGATATCCCTTAACCTTTTATATCCCCACCCCGCGATCGAATCTGCTAACCAAATCTCCAATAAGTTTCATTTGTGAGACGTATAATTATATAAGTTCAGCATGTGACATATTTTATTGTAGTTTTGAATAATTGATTCAAACCTTTCTTGAGCGCAGTACTGAGTAGTTAGTTCTCTTGTATTATGCTTAGTTTCTTTTATATGTTGTGGTTATTGTAAGTTCCGCGCTGCATTTAATTTTGCGTTAACTATATATTCTGTTGTTTATTACTTAGGATTTAATTGTTCTTATTCGTTATGTAATATTGTCCTAATTTGGTGAACACTGTTGGGCAATAAACCATTATTATTATTATTATTATTATTATTATTATTATTACTATTATTATTAATTAAATGCGAAAATTAGTATTAAAGACAAAGTAGCTATATTAACCCTAGTCCTACCAACCTTTTATCGTAACGTGTCCTACCAAGGTGTGCCTCACAGGCACACATCTATTTGTACACATTTTGATGTAAATAATAGAAAATATGCATTATTTATTTCATGTAGTAGGTATAACAGTAAATTAAACATATAGAAAGAATATTGTGTGTCAGAAGATATAATTTAAAAATAGTACAAGATAGTAAATATTTGAAAGTTATTTATGTAGTTTGCAATTTGTGCACGTGAGTATTTTCTCTGAATGTTCACCACAAACCGTTTGCTTACACTTATCACATAACTGTGTTGACATTCTGCTTTTCTTTGATGGGCAAATATAGCACCGTTTTCGTTTTCTTACTTCTCGAGCGAAGACTCCCCTATGGTTGGTACTTGATTCAACGTAGTTTGTATCAATGAAGTATGACTTTTATGCAAGCCACTCAAACTACGACGTCTAATTTGCCCAGTACTAATTCTGTTTGTAATTTCTCGTAAGAAATTTTGCGAAGTCTTCGTTTTTTCGGAAATATGCCAGTCAGGATGGATATTACTCCAAATGACAATGAAGCTACTCCCACACATCAATTATATTGAAAAAATAGACCAAAGGCCACCTATTAGTTTTGCGTTTCACTGAATATGTATGTACCATCTGATCAAGTGTATCCACCCCTCCTTTCGTGGAATTGTAGTACTTATTGATTTCAGATTTATTTTTATTTTCCTCATCAATGGTGGAGTCGTTGTGCATTGTAGATAATAATATGACACAGCGATTTTTCTTAGGTACATAAGATACCAAAGTCATTGTCTTCTGAAAACCAAAAGTTGCTTTCAATATTCCGTCGCCTGTGAGGTAAAAAATTTGGTGGTATGCAGCGCTTATTTTTTTGAGTGTTCCTACACAAGTTAGGCCTTTGGTAAGCAAACTGGATGCAAGCTTGTAGCTGGTGAAGAAGTTGTCGAGACGTATATTCCTTTAGTTCTCAGAAAAGGTTCACAAAGGTCTTCAACCACCTTTGCGCTAAGTTTTCTGCTCTGTTGAGACCTTCTTTTCCTAAGTACGGTATACACGTAGATGGGTAACTAGTTCACTATCGCATATCCACCAAATTTCATACCGTACTTTATCTGGTTTGCTTGGCAGGTACTGTCGGAAAGATACACGACCTCTAAAAGGCACCAGTTGTTCATCGATGGTTAGATTACTGCCAGGAAGATAATATTTCAGCAAGTTTGTATTAACACGGTCCCACAGGTCTCTAATTGGTGCCAACTTGTCCTTTTGCCTTCGGAGGGTTCTGGTCGCTTTATCGTCAAACCGAATAAATCTTAGTAATTGAGTAAATCTATCTCGTGACATACACACTCGATAAACAGGATTTCCATATAAGGATTCCATAGCTCATTATAGTCCACAATTCCTTGTATTTTTCCAGCAGTAATCAAAAGGCCCAAGAAAGCACGGATTTCAACGTCGTCAAGTGGTTCCACAAATCGCCAAGAATACGAACAGCCTCCTTATTAGTGAAAGTAACCACAATACCAATACCGTATCATCAAAAAACAAATTGAATGCGTCACAAGGAGTATCAACATGCACTCAGGTGAAGTTCACTTTGTTCAAAGCTGTTGTAATTATGTTGTGTGCACGTGTTTTTCCCTTGGCAATCGGCGTGGCATTCCACTCGGTACCATCTTTTCCAATAAAAGTTTGCGAATGGCCGGGCGGTTCATCATTAGCATCACTATCGTCATTTCCTTCTTGTTCATCGCTTTCTTCATCGCCAGTTTCTTGATAATCCGCTTCACTAGAAGAGGTTTCGTCATTTGGCTCTTCTTCATCTTCACCATCATTTACATTCCTTCCCAAATCTTCATCACTTTCGTACAATGCATCGAGCAACTCCTTTTCAGTTAGTGGGCGGCGTCGGTCAGTCAACCAATCGGTCATACTTTCTGCATAAATTTTAAAACCAAATAAGCATAAAACAACAAATCTATTTTTACTGGGGTCAATCAAAACTTTATTTTGCTTACTGGTCTAATATACTCTCCACTAGGTAAAGAAATAAAATTAACAATAGACACCTAAAACGGCCAATGCGTTCGTTAGGAAAGTCACAAATACACTGATAGCAATGCAGTTTGTAAGCTGACTGTTTTAGCAAAACGCATTTAGGGAATCCCTTTATATGCAACTGGAAGTTCTTACATACAAGGGAAAGTCCCGAAATATAAAGCATATCTTATTACGGGGATTTACCACATACCTAGTTTTAAATAACGTAGCAATGATTTTATAGTATAATAACAGTATGTGCCTCAAAGACACACCTTGGTAGGACGTGTCGGTAAATTATGTTTAATTTTTTTAGTAAAATAGGAAAAATATTTTTAAAAAATTTTTATGTCATTCTGTGTTAAATAGTTTATTTTGAGAATACAAAAATCCTCCAGTCTGTGGGCAGTTAACTTACAAAGTTCCAGCAATTTCAAAATCAATTGTGCCTCAAAAGCACACCTTGGTAGGTTTAGGGTTAAAGCTATTCGAGTGGATCCATACATTTGCCTACTGCTGTATCATGTTTCAAAAGGAAAATTACTGATATTTTTAAAAGTGCAATATTGATATGGGTATTGTATTTAAGAAAACAAAATTTAAGATTGTATCGAGGTTACGAAACAACCTCTACAAATGTCGATAATCTTACATTGTAGAAAAATCATAATCCTACAACTTATAACACGTGTTTTTTCTCTATTTGTTACCGTGCATGAGTTATAGAGAAACTTCTTTCCAGTGCAACACCTGTAAATATAATTAAAATGGTTTTATAGTTAATTTCCCTAATCGATGCAGAACAAGACATAAGTCTTGCTGAGAATGTACATGTGTGTTCTCCTTCGAAAAAGCGTGAAAACTCATGTCATTTAAGCAGTCATAAAAACCAAATCGCTATAATTTCTTACTAAAAAAAAATAAACTTGACACATTGAGATAATAAAATAGATTTCCAAAGTGCTAGGTTAGCAATTTTTTTCTTAAATATTTATGTTGTACAACGTATTCATGTTTCGAAGTTTTCGTCAACTGCAGCTTCCACTCTAACACGGACAAGCAACCAATTTGCAGGGGTTTGAACCGGTAGCCGTGAAATAATGTATACACGTACCGCTTGACAACCATGAGGACGGGATAAAATTTCCTTATCAATGACGTCGTACCCACATAAACGACCATAATTGACTAAATGTTGGCTGTCGAATCCGACCAGACGTTCGACATGATGTATTACATAGTCGAGCGCCGTTCCAAAACAAAGAGTGCCCTGACAGTTATGTTTATGCTAGGAGGAGGGAGTGCTGCCGTGCCAACACGTAACGTTTCTGTCGCATATTCGAACCTCGCCATGCCACCCTACGTGATATCGATCTTGGTGCTGATAACCTTCACCGGTTAATTACATTTTAGCACATCCAGCCAAATACCCGATGGGGACTTTTACAATTTGGATTTTCTTTATTCAATGACGTAGGCTAGGGTTGTAACGCCAGTGAAAAAACATTTGTCGATATTGAGAGGTAATTTTTGGTAGCTTCGAAATTATGAAAGGTTATCCTTGAAGATTGAAGCCTTGTATAAACATAAAATAAACTTAATTAACCTCTAGCTGCTGCTACAAAAGATTTCGTTATTAGAGAAGCAGCAGCGTTTTTCATTCAAACAAAATTCGTCTAGGTGAAATTGTGTCGGAGGCGATAAGAATGTCAAGAGTTTTAAAGCAAAGAAAGGGGAGGCATACCTACGATTAATAAGAATCGTTAAAATAATGTTAGTTAAATTCGTTGTATAGAACAGTGGGAAATTTGAATGTTGTTCCGATTTTAAATTGGAATTTAACGATCTCAAATATAGTGGATAGTAGTTGATTTTTGATTTAAATATTGAAAATGAGTGTACTCACTTTGAATAAGGGTTCTTATGCTCCTTAAATGTTTTTGATAATTATTATATATTAATAAATTGTGCATGCTATCGGTATTTACACTATCTTTATTAATATAAAAGCTGGCAATACATTAAATGATTAAAATTAAACTATAAATTCAATATTGAATAAAATAAAAGTCATATTATACAACTTATTGATTTAGAAGACACATTACGTGCAGCCTCCTCGGCTACCTAGTTACTATTGGTAAAATAATATAACTACTCATTGCTTGATATGAGAGGAAGTTAGTAATGCCCATGACTTGCACTGGTGAGTTCGGGGTATATGTAAAGGCGCTTAGCCGTCCAGTGAACTAGTGAAGGGGGATTGCATTTTTAAATATTGTCATACACACTTTATTTATGAAAACTAAATTATTACAAATCATCCCAACCCCGTGCTCCACCTAAAAAGGTACTACACGAGGCTACCTATTCTAAGTACTATATGGGTTTCATAACAATTGAAATGATCCTACTCTAACTAAATAACTTCCCTATGATTCTTAATAACAAAAATATAATACAGTAGCTTCGCGACCATATGAATACTACTTTTGAGAAATGATAAAAAATGTGAAATGTGATTAGTTCGCATAATCTACTGTAAATCAGTCAGCTATCAGTTATTATTAAATGCGCCCATGGAACGACTTTCGTTATCTCCCAGCATTCGCCAAAGACACTGATTATAAATAATATACTTATATAAAATCAATGGCCACGGAATAAGGGAAAACCATGGCAAAAACCTTACTATGGGAATAAGAATAGGTGTCTGCAAAGAAAAGGGCAGATTAAAGAATGAAAGTTTATATTTGTTATTAAGTAGAATATCAGCAATATATTCTATAATATTATTTGGAATTTTATTAAATAGCTTTCATTATTTCTTATAAGCAATTACAAGAGAAGGGATATTAGATAGAAGAGATATAAGGATGGGTATCTGTAAAGAAAAAGGCAGATTAAATAATAAAAGTTTATCTACAACTAACAGCTTCTTGCGGGTTTCCCTGGAAACCATAGAAATAGAGAAGATAAAACCGTTAACAGAGAAGAACGGTACCACCTTAGCAACACGTGGAAGAGCCTACTACGAACCGTCACGGTCAATGGAGCGGAAACTACACGGTTGGATGCACCAGGGGCGTATATAAGAAGAATGTCGGACCATGGAGAATCAGTTCAGTTATCCTGAAGAAGCTGTCAATATGAACAACGAAACGTCGAGCGAAAGTTTTGCTGTTAGTTACAGTTACACCGGCCGTGAAAGCCTACGCAGTGTTAATAAAAGTTTATATTTGTTATTAAGTAAAATATTAGCCGAAGAATCAATCCTTTATAAAAATCACAATCTTAGTATCTTAGTAAAAATGGCGACTCACACAATTACGATACCCGCACTAGATCACAACTTAAAGTGCCTTATCATAGAACACAAGCTACCCAGAAGGAAGCTGATTTTTGGGGCGCTAAAATTTTTAACAAATTACCGGAGCGTTTTAAAGCCATGCCAATTAACACTTTTAAAACACAAATCAAAAGACACTTATTAAATAACGCATCTTATACAATAAATGAATTTCTGAATTGTAGTTTTGCTTAATATTCCCATGTTTGTTATTCATGTGCCTAATCTATATATAATGTATTGACCTATACGCATATATGTATGTGTACCCTTTATTTTATTTACAGTGCTAATTTCTATAGATATTTAGTTTGATATATTATTTTTTATTAAAAAAAAATAAAAATTTCAATAATAATAATAATAGTATAATTTATTAGCGCCTAACGTGGGGCCGTCTTATTTGGCAACTTTATTAGGGATCTTTCGTTAATTCTTAAAAGCAATTAGAAGAAGATAGATATTAGATAGAAGAGCAATGAAAAGGTTACAATGATGGAGGTTGCTATACGCATGAAATGCAGTGCTGAATTCAAGGTATATATAACGGCTCTTAGCCATTTAGTGAAGAGGGATTGTGTTTTTGAATATTTTCATACATAGAAGCAGAGATGTCTGCAAAGAAAAAGGGAGATTAAAGAATAAAAGTTTATATTTGTTATTAAGTAAAATATTGACCGAGCAAGCCTTTATAAAAATCACAACACAACTTATTAGCGGCCAACGTGGTTACAATGATAGAGTTTACTATGCGCATGAACCGCAGTGTCTTTTTTTCTATCTTCCACCGTTTAACTTTTAAATTTTGCGTAAGCAAAATTTGGGTCAAATTCCAAAGTCAAATTGCACTCTCTAAGGTTGAAGTTCAGCCAGAACAGAAACTGCCCTTTAGTAACACCTCATAATCCACAAACTTACAAAATTTTATTAGAACCTGCGATTTACAAATCCAAATAATTTTTGTAGGGGAGGGTGGGGCAAGATGGGGCCACGAGGCATGATGGGGACATTGTCTTATCTAAAAACGCCAGTAAGCATCTGTCAAATAATAGCAGACCTAATATTCATAAGTGCTGTTTTATATTCGTTGTAATATAGGAAAGTTTACTAGTAATAACAAAGTTATTGCTGTTTGTGCGTGAACTTTGCAATTTCCAGAATTTCTTTATTGTTTTGATGGCGAGTTCAACGGCCAATATCGGGAATATAAGTAAATTATTTGCAATTACACTTTTTTGTGCTTATTAATTGACATATATTGCATGTATTTTCTGTAGTGCGTTATTTGTTTATTTCAAATATTTAATATGTTATTATGACATAACCAGAAAATGTCTTAAAGAGGCAATATGGGGCTGTTGGTAAGGGGTAACACCTATCACTATCTTACTCTTCAGTCTGGTCCGTTATGACTGGATATAGTTGGATATTTAAATATAGAATTAAATAGTTTCATTACTTGCAACAGGGTTGTCGTGGGTACAGAAGATGAAGGGAATGTGTATGAGGTACCACAAACAATTCTAGAAAGAAAAGTGGAAGAAGCGCGTCAGCTTGCTGGATCTCCCTAACTAGAAAATCATTAGGCTAAAAACACTTTTTTCCCTAGAAAACGAGACACAGCTGGTTACATATTTGAAAAAAATGGAATTGGGTCTCTCAGGATTAACAATTCAAGATTTGAGGAACCTTTGTATCGATGGTCTGAAACATTGGGGAAAGTTCGTTGTTGAACAAATGCAAAAATTGCAGGAAAAGATTAGCTGATAGGATTTGTGAGATGGGACCTCCATTACCCTTTCTCGAAGACATAATGCCTATATCTCATGTTAGGAATGAAGTACGGGTTCAATCAAAACGTAACAAGGGAAAGACAACAATCCTTACAAGCACTATGTATAAAAATCTGCTACAAGAAATAGAAGTCTGGAGAATTCCTAAGGCAACTAGAAGTGCTGAGGGAGAGTTAAAGGAAAAAGAAAATGACAAAGAAGAAAACAGAAGAGACTAAGAAGCCGAATTTTGTAAGGAAAGCAAAGAGTAGATTTTTATAAAACAAGGAAATACAAAAGTTCTTCTGTTGAGGAAGATGACTAAGTCTATGTTTATATTGCCTCAGAAAATGCGGTGAAGATACCAAAGGAGATGGATGGGGATGGATACAGTGCCATGGATGGCGAGGTTAGATAGATGGAGGGTGTGCGAATAATAAGGATGAGTTTGTCTATTGTCCCAATTGTGAAGATTCAGTTTAATATTCTTATCGTTATCGTATTTTTATTTTATTTAAAGTAGTTCCGCTTTAAAGAGTTTTAGCTTTGTTTCTGCATTTTTTTTTAAGAATAAAATCTATTTTTTTTTACATATTACTCACATTTATGTTACAACCCATTCTTAACTATTTACATACTTCTTTTCAAAATTTTCTCATAACATCAGAAGTACCCATCAAAAATTTTAAATACATCAGCAGATAAATGTTTAAATATTACAACAAGCCTACTTAGAACCTTGCATATCAATTTGCAATCCTGATGCAGTTCTAAAGCTTAGTGTTCCCATCTTACCCCACCTTCCTCTACACGGCCATCACTGACGCAAGATTTATTTTAATCAATAGTGTCGTAAAAGTTTGTTCTCATTAAAAACAAAAAAAGAAAAACATATTCCCATTTTGACCTCTGCCTTAATTAATTAGGTACCCCCCTACTCGCCCTGCTAAATAATGCATGAAGTCCGACAGAAGTCGCTTTAGTTTCCAGAACACTTCTTCCGTAAAACGAAAAGAAAAGAGAAAAAAAAAAGTGAACCTCTGTAATTAGCAACTTTACTTTACGATTTGCACTGCCCTCGTGTTTTTATTTTTACATCAGTCGTATCCGCGATGAATAAAACATCAAGGTTAAATTAGCGCGTCCGTTCCAATTTCGCGAGACCGTCCACAAAAAAAAAATCACGTCCTTTGTGTTAACGGAAAAGTCGAAGTTCGAGGTAAATTCCCTTGTCTCCTTCTCCATTCCGACTCTAATCAATTTACTCAACCAAGTGGCTCTCTCTGCAGTTGCAGTGCGGACCCAAGGGCGTACTGGGATTATCTGGTCATAAACCTAGGCGTGCGCTAATTAGAGAAATGGTGCAAGCAGCTGAGAGATGCGCGAATAAAGTTGCTATTTTTTTCCGAATTAAGCGAAACGACATTCGGCGAATTTAAGCCGTTTATAAGCGGATATCACGCAATCATATCCTCGGAAATTATCGCCACCTACGTCGTTCTAATTTAATTAAAATTATTCCCTTTTCTTAGTACACTTATGAGATATAGATACTTTTCATTATCGGAATTTCATGAGGAATTCATTTAGGACAATCAACATGTGCTTTAGTAAATTTGCTATATACAAAGCTGAAATATATTTTACGTACATTGATCAAGGTTACATTTCATCTAACACAAACTTGTTTATGAAATAAGGAATTTACTTTCGTTGACAATTGAGGATAATTCAATAAATGGGATATCTAGATGGCAAATTAAAAGATATTATATTTTCTTCTTATAAATTCTATTTAAACAGATGACCAATTTCGCACTGAATTTTTTTTTAGTAAAATTAAATATAAACATATTTAGATCAAATTTAATTTCTCTGTTAAACACTTTTATCCAAATTAACATTCCTTTATTTTTCGAATTGCTATCAGATTTGGTTGTAAGTCCATGATTGGTGATATGTAGAGACCGGATCATATGCAAAGTCCACATATTTTATTTTTTGCATATCTTTAATTATAGGCTATAAGTAGACGTATTACACTAATTGAACTTAATTAGCGCTAATTAGTGATTGCATATATTGCATATTTAGGCATTTCAATGCATATTTTTACAAAAGTTGCATATATTACATATTTAAGCTTTTTCTTATCTTTTCTATTAGTAAAAATTCCTAGTAATTCGTAATGTAGATCGACAACCGACAATTCTCAGAACGATAAATCTTTTACATTGGTTTTTCTAATACTTTTTTCCAAGAACTGCACGTGTTTAATTTCGCCTAGCAGGAGGGATGTGGTAAATACGTTTTTATTATTATTAATTCCCAAATAAACTATTCATTCATTGAATATCTTTGAGCGAAATTGTAATTGTGTTACGTTTTTAAATACTGTGCGTACATACAATGAGTATAGCGAACAAAATTTCTTTATGGATTAAGTCATATCCTGAACTGGTAAAGGATGGCGACAAAATATTTTGTCGAGCCTGCAGTAAACTGTAAGTTTAATTTTTCTAAAGCTTTACAATTGTTTTTAAATTCTTTAACTTTTGATATAAAATTACAATTGTTGTTGTAAGTATCTTCTGAGAGAAAATACCTCATTGATCAACACGCTAAAACTCCATCACATATTGGAAAATGTGAAAAACCAAAGCGATCCGCATGTGTGCAGCAATCTATATGTCAATGTGTAGCATCAACTTCACGAAACTCAGGACAAGAAGAATATAATATGGATCTGTGTAACGCATTAATTTCGTCTAACATACCATTAGCAAGATAAAACAATGTTAATTTGAAATCACTTCTGCAAAAATACTGCAAACATAATATACCTGACGAAAGTACCTTACGAAAAAATTATGTCATCTTGTTACCAGCAAACAATAGCAGAATTCAACAATTGGTAGGGAATAATTTTATTTATATCATGGTAGATGAAAGTACGGATAAGAGTGGCCGTTATATTGCCCATTTGTTAATAGGAATTCTTCATGCAGATATTGTAGGTAAATCATATTTAATTTATTGTAAAGAACTTCAAAAAAACAGATAATGTAACACTTGCCCAATTCGTTTAAGAAGGTTTATCAAATTCCTTTTTAGCTGGAAGTATACCTTGTGAAAAAATTTTACTAATGTTGTCCAACGCTGCAGTATACATGATAAAAGCCGCGCAAAATTTAAAGAAAAATTATAGTAACATTATTCATACCACTTGTTTAGCTCATGGATTCAATCGTGTAGCCGAAGACATTAGGAATCAATTCCCTTTGATTATGATTTAATTAGCAATGTCAAAAAAGTATTTTTAAAAGCACCTTTACGAATCCAATTTTATAAGGAGCGACTTCCCGGTGTTAAGTTGCCTCCCGAACCGATTATTACGAAGTGAAAAACATGGTTAGAGGCTGCAATTTTTTTCGCCGATAATTTTGAAGGAATGAAAAATGTAATTCTTGAAATCACTGCTGACTGCATTGCCTCTAGAAAAACTGTAAAAAGATAAGTAACATCACAGAATTGCTTACAAAAACCTTTTGTATATTAAGTAAAGTTATAGCTTTGTTTCTATTCGTAAACTAGAAACGCAAGGGATATCGCTCTCGGAATCAGTCGAAATAGTAGACGAATTTGATATGCTATGTAAGAAGGTTAAGGGTACAATAGGTAATTTTATATACGATAAATTTAAAAAGAGTGATACTAAAAATGCGGGGTATTTGAAATTGAAGAAAGTTAAGAAAATTTGGAAGGTTAAACAGTAAACGATTTTCGACTTTAATTTTAGTTTAGAATGAATTGCAAAGTTAAAAAATGCACCAATTACATCTGTGGATGTTGAAAGAAGCTTTTCTATTTTGAAACATATGTATTCTGATAGAAGACAAAACTTTCTTTTACACAATTTTGAAAAACATTTAATTATAAATTGTTTTAGAAATATGTTGTGCAAAAATTTTGTGCAATAAAGTTAATGTTTAAATTTCTGCTCTTATTTTTTTATGTAAAAATTTTGCATATTGTTCGCAATTGTTTTTGCATATATGCCCCAGGTTTATGTATATTTTCTCAAAAATCGATGCATATATATGCGCATATATTCCAGTTTTTCTTTGCATATAATCCGGTGTCTAGTGATATGTATAATTGTAAAATTAAAAGTTCTTTGCAAACTTCGAATTTATAATTTATTTACTACATGTTTCGGTCTAAAATTTGACCAGGCACCTTCAGGCAATCCAGAAGTAATGAAAATGATGCAATTATTAATTTTGTTATGGTTATGTATTAATTTAAACCAATTCCGCTCTCCCCTCCATTTTATTAATTTTACAAAATTTTAAATCAGTTTAGCTCAGATTGCAGTAACTTATTACCTCATTTATTGCTAAGGGCCATTATTATAATCGCGATTTAAGAATTAAATATAGCAAGATCGAGTTGATTTTTTTTTTATTTATATCGATTGTTAGTCTAATGGATGTTCTAAGCACAACAACACCGGACGTATTTCTTACAAAAAATGGGAAATACAATTTTTATTTACTTACTTTGTTTGTTTACCTAGACAAATGGCTTGTTTTCTTTTTTACTTAAAACACTGTAATTATGTATATTTCAGAAATAACTCCTTTATTATATTTATTATTTCATTTTCATGATTTTTACCCTAAGAAAGATTTGAATGGTAGTTCATTTTGATTTGAAATACTATAGTTGTTAATTTGCAACATCATCCTAGAATAATGCTACACTTTATTACTGTAATTAATAAATATTAAATATTCTTGAACCCAATTTTTATCGCGGGGTAGTGTCTAAACCGAAATTCGTATGCGACGGTCCTCTACATATGTTTTTACGTTCAATAGGCAATCGTCTGACTCACACGCTTGCCTATTGGTCTGTAACATTCAGTTGAAAGTTGATTAGAAGCTGTCATCTTCAGTTTTTGTAATTTGGTAGTAAGTAAAATTTAATTTTTCACTGTTTCTGGTATAATTCTTAAATTAAATTAATTTTTGGTTTTATATTGTCTCTTTTCTCTCCATTTCATGAATCTCTCATGGGGAATGTGCACTGCTACAACAAAATATAAATTTCTAAAGAAAAAAGTGTGTTTTCATTGAATTTTTAAGGTGGCCGATTTTTTGCCGGTCAGTGTATATTAAATCCAAATTTTGTAGTTGTAAATGTTTAATAGGTATGCTGTATTTAGATTAGTTACAATATCAGCTACAAATAGGACTAGATTGCTCGAGTAATTTTTAAGATGTAGGAAGTACTTTTATTTTTTCTCATTACGAGTTTGTATTTCTTGGTTTAGAAGCATGACATTTCTTAAAATATTTATTAAAACAAAACAACCACCACAGCTATCAAAAATCCTACTTAATATAAATTCTTTTTACCAGGAATTACTAACATGAGGCCGTATTTAAGAAAACACTAAAATATTTATGCTATTTTCATTATTATCTGAAATATCTTCCTTTACGAAACCCTCGAATTGGACACCACATCATTTCAAAAAACAAAATCATATTATTGAAGCTTACCAATTCATCTATTACTTCCTTTTCACGCTTTATATCGGTTTCCGTTCAAAAAATCATTAACAGACAAAAGTTGAGAGCTTTACTCTACTTTTGTACTGAGCCCTGCCTTTACGTGTTACGCCAGAGCTGAATGTGCATCAAGAAAGGAATTTTATATTTCGCTCCGACGTTATCAGAGGTATGAAGATATAAAACACGCCATAAAATAAAATATTATTATGAAAGTTTTATATTGCAGCAATCCCGGTTGCTCCAGCTTAGCGCCCGACATCGCGCAATCGTAAAAGCGCTATTGCTAGCGATAAACAATAACGATGGAAGGTCCTAATCATAAAGCGCGAGTGACACTTTCTAAACAGTTCGATTCAATTTACTACGATGCCTTTATGCGTTAGAAAGATCGTTGTTCTATTTTTAGTTACGCAGCAGTTGTAAATACGCGTGGGATTTTGACAATAGTAAGTATGTGTGTAAATTTAATAGAAATAATATTTTAAGTTTTTGGTTATTCACCTGTTGTTTATATTGTGATATATGTCATTTTTTTTTAGAGTGGATATCAAAGTGGAGAAATGAAGGAGAGCAAGACTGTGAAGATATTTCACAAAAAAAACTCTTATTCCGCTCTCATTAAATCTTCTGCACCATATCTCCCAACAAGATGTTTGAAGACGATGGAGATAATTTGGAATTGGCTAAAGAGGTATTAATGGAAAATATGTGGATGACTTCATTATAAAAAGTGTATGAAATATGTCACAGAAAAGGAATAAATAAATTCTATATGTATATAAATGTCGAATAAATTATAATTTCGAATAGCATAGATTAGAATATATATTTATTCAATGTAAAAAAAAAGCTTTACACGAAGGTACGTAGAATACTACAACGTGTGTATAAATTGTCGCGAAAGCTAACGTAGCGACACTTCTTTCGTTTCTGAATCGAAATTAAATGTAAATTGGTACTTGTTCAGCGCCTTCGGGTCACTTGAGTACTCATTGGCACCTGTTAGTCGCATGTACCGTAATGGTAGTTCAATTACTTGTCAAATGAAGACAGATTACATGACAAATTGGAATAACAATGTGCATGAGAAGCATTAAGAGCTTTATTTAAACAATTTCAGTTTGATTTTCGGCACGCATTCTTGTAAATATTAGCGACACTATTACCTCCGCATTGTTAATGTGATTCCGTTGTTTGTAAAAACACATTTAGCAATCTCGATGGGTATGATGTATTACTTGTTCAGCATTTTCCGGTTATCTTCTAATACTGCCGCTTAATTCGTCCTATACTTTCGTGCCGTTGGTGTGGGTGGTTGGCCGTAAATTTACCTTTGGCAAACCAACAAAAGTCTAGAGGATTTAGGTCGGGAGACCTTGGCGCCTAATAGGATCACCGCACATTCACCGTTAGGATGTTCTCAACACCTTCGTTACGGAAAATGTGCCGGAGCTCCATCATGCATGTAAAGAATGTGTACCGCTATATTCAATCGCATTCGTCAATACTTGTTCTAATACATTTAATACCCGTTGCCTTAGTCGATTTGGCGATAGATTGGCCAACGAACGGTGATTTGTATACCACCCAAACATAATGAAACTTTCTTTTGGTGGAACGTTCCCGAAACGCATGAGGTTTCATCTGCCCAATGGGTAACAATTTGGTTATTGGTTACACACTCTCTGGAAAATCATAGCCTCGTCGTCCAAAGAACACCTTTTAAAAAGTCGCCTCTTCTTGATGCTATTTAACGTACTTGACAAGGTTACTGTATGTTATCTTTTCTTGCAGCGGTGCACCTTATTAATCTGTATGGATAAGGAAGGTTTTCGCTTAGACCATATGAACGGTCTTATTTACTGCGTATTGATGTGGCGCCAAATGTCGCAGTATACGGCGATCTCTGTCCTGGTCTAAATTTCGCTCTTCTGTGGTGTATGTACGTCGTTGTGCTAGTCCGACGCGTTGGGATTTCTTTCTTAAAGACCAGTTTTCCGTCCCGTTGTCCGCGTCGAAATACGTTTCCAGTAGGTGTTCCGTTGAAACGTAACGCATTCCTGTTCTGCATGTTAGCATTTCCTTACAAACACCGCATACCTATCCATATCGGCTATTCATTATTAAAACATTGTAAATAAACAAATTATAATCACGAGACGATTTAAACACGAACGAAAAACTCATCAATGAGAAATACCGAGTATCCGAAAGGCAGAGCTTGCATAAATTGACTTCAGATGATGTCAATTATGACATAAATGGTTTTTGTTGAAATCCAAATTAGCATACAAGTCATTGCCCTACAATATTGCAATGTCTTTTTTCATGCGAGATGTTTATGAATGAATGTGAAACAGTCTAAAATCAAAAGAAAGATGCTGCAGCATTCTTATACCGACAAATAACCGAACAAAACGCTTATTAAGGAACTAACCACCCGACTTTCAAGACTGTGAAGACTTATGAGATCAATAGACATTATTTTACTTTAGATTTTAGATACAGAAAAACGAACGAGTATGTGCTACGTGTAGCTCTTTGCGACAATTTATACACACGCTTGTAATACCAATACCTAAGTATATAAGTTATGCTCAATCATGGTGCCTCGCCTGCGGATGCCCAGACTTTACAGCACTACAAGAAAATCATTACATTACAGCCTAACATATCTTCAAGGGAGATATCATATGATTTAAAGATAATGACTTAAACTACGTTGGAAATTTATTTTCATTTTCTTGAAAGCGTTTTAAAAGGTAAACCCAAAATCTTGGGATTTCACGTATCTTTATGTATGGAAAGAATACGAAAATTTGATTAACTGGTGTCATGTTCCATGCATCATTCTGTTTCGGAAAACTTGTTTTTATTTTTATATGTTTATGTTCAATTCATACCCTAACATGTAAGATTGGGTACGAGCATAACTTTTAAATTTAAATAACGGCCCTACATGACTCCACTCGCTTTAAACCTGCGATTACTCCATATTTATTTCCTTTTTGCCCAAGAATACATCGCTGCTATGGAAGACGCACCCAAAGGTATTCAGTATGATAATTACTATCTGTACTGCTATGTGTAATCGTTGAGTAAGATAGAATACTAAATGATTTTTAAAAATGAAAAAGATAAAAAAAGCTTTCTTAATTACACGAAAAATTGAAAAGGTTTAATATAAAATAAAAGAACAATGCTTCTATTCACCCAAACGAGGTGATAGAAAAATAAAATGATGCAGCAAAATAGAATAACAGAAAAATTAACTCTTACAAAAATATAATGAGAGAAAAAAAACTAAAATAAATCTTCCTAAACAAAAAAAAAAATAATAATGATCTTATATCTACAAAGTGCCCTCTTTAATACATTAACAATTACTACAATAAAAATTCCTTGATTGATTATAATTAAAGAAGAATATAAAATTAAATTCTTCAATACAAAATCAATAACAAAATGGCAACAATGATTTAAGAAAAACGTCTACTCACATCAATAGTCGAAGAAGGAAGTCGTTCACAGAATCCTACAATTGCTTTTTTTACAAAAATTCCTCTCTCAAAAACCGTACAACGCAGACATAGAACATTACAACGACAATATTAAATAGAATACGCATTAAATCAGCACAAGCGAACAATAGACATTTGAATGACTGGATCAATAAAAAAAAACTTAACACTACATAATTAAAATCATACAAAAACTCTTAACTTAAACTTATACAAAACAAAACAAAATTGTGAGTAAATTGAATATTAGCTGTTTGAACAAATAAACCACAGCAACCATAATATGCAACTTAAAATACACCTCAGTGATCAATGGGTTGTATAAAACCACAGCAGTACGTTGGCGTAATAAAATGATAATAAGCTGTTAAAATCAACCACTTGCTTTAAATTCCTTATTTGATAACATAATGAGTTCATTTTCTTTTTTAGTTGATTGCAATGTGAATTCTATGTTAATGTTGAATCAAAATTTATCCCTAAAAACTTTATTTCTTCCACACTCTCAATTTCTTTATTTTGGGCGAATACATGTATGTCTAGGTCTTTTTGTTGTGTACATTATGAGAGATTACAAATTTCGTTTTTTCAGCATTTAAATATAATTTGTTATTGGAAAACCATGTTATCACATTTTCCAACAATATGTTCGCTTTATTTTCACTCTCAGTAATATTATCACCAGATACCACTGCACTGGTATCATCAGCATACATTACTATGCGCAAATTAGAGAGAAAGTTGATTACATCATTAACAAAAATAATAAACAGCACAGGGCCCAAAATGCCTCCTTGGGAACTCCCCCTTTCAACAGGTAAATCAGACGACTTAATGTTATTCATACAGGTTTCGGTTTTATGTTTAACACTTACAAATTGAGTTCTCTCATCTAGGTATGCTTTGAACCATTGAGCTACAACTCCACGGATGCCATAACTGTTCTAATCTGGTCAACATCATATTGTCGCGCTCTTACTTTAAAAAGGTACTGAGATCTTGTACTTACCCGGTAAATTCTTCAGCGACACTTTCTCTGGGGGGGTAGGTATAAAAACACACTTTTTACACTACAAACAATTAGATGTAGTCAGGACAAAATCTCACAATCGACTCTCCCGATCTTTTCTAAGCGGCTAACTCGAGCCCTCGCTTCCTATGTATCAATTCGCTGACTTAGTTACTATTGCTTCTAACAATCATACCACAGGAAACGAGGCTTCGATTTTCGCCTATTACACATATTATTCTTTCCGTAGCAATATTATGATCCACACAGTCAAAAGCGCTATTTAAATCGCAAAATATTCCAATATATATTCCATAAATCCAAATAATCCAAAATAATTCCATAATTTTGAAGTGAATTAACTACTACTAAGGTAACTTAATTACGACTAAGGACTCGTTTTGGTGGTAATCATAGTTTTTGCACTCTTTACTCATTCTTAGCCAACGTCCTACAGGTGCTTTTGAATGTGGATGTACTTGCTCAAGGCAAATAGAGTAATTAGATGGAACAACATGGTAGGAATTGGTGTAGCAGCATCTGGAGGAGGTACAACAAGACAATCTAAAAAAAAAACAATAGCTTTACCATTTCCTCACCAAGATTGTTCCGAAAAAACTCTGTTTTCAAGCGGAATCGAGAAAGAATCTAAACGATTTGAGGCAGAAGAACAGACAAAAAGTGTAGTCTGGGAAAGCGTTTCTATCGGAGATAGAGTTTCAATTAGATAATTCGTCCATTGTATCCTCATTCGCCAAATCACACTTCTTTTTTTTAAGAAATTTGAATAATATCTTAGTTCAATTCAATCAGATGTTGGGGGGTTGGGGCTGGTGTGTCACAGGGTGCTATACTGGGACCTCTGCTGTTTGTGCTTTTTCTAAATGAATTGCTTTCTGCTGTGTCTGGTGGGGTGACTCTGTATGTGGATGAGATGTTGGTTGCTTGGTGGTTGCGCGAGGGTATTAGTGGAGCTTAATAACCAAAATTTAAGTAAATTTCGATTAAAGAGTAATGCATCTTCAGGATACTTTTGTCGATAACTTCAGAGTAACGTCTATGAATCTTCAAAAGTTTTGAAATTTACTTGTGTATTTGCAAATCAGTTTTATAAAACGGTGTACATGTTTATTTATAATTAGTTAAACGACAAAAAAATAAGTCGTTTAATTGTAAAGTAGTTTTTCTGTAGTAATTATTTGAGAAATCCACACTTAAATACAATAGTCTGCGTTGTAAACAAACTTATGATCCACACAATTACATAATACGACGAAAACACGCCCAAACATTTCCTAGTACTGCTGAACCAGCGATTAACCTCATAAAAAGCTTTCGTTGCTATTCCATAATTCATAATTCCTCCGAATTTTCGTCCCTATCTGTCTGGCTCTGGTTCATACTAAGCCCTGCATCACGCTCATTCTCCGTTATCTCATTCGGAATAAAGTGCGCATCCGTTTTCGGAATAAATTTCATTTCAATTGCACCAGGAGCACGTACGAGATTAAAAGGGATAATCTAAAGTTAGTCGTGCCGTAAAATGCAGAAATTTCATCGGAATCACACGGGGTTTGAGCATTTCGACTGGCGCTTTTTTTTTTAATATTTTTTTTCTAAGAGATGCTTAATGGTTTTGACGGCCCGTCAAGTTATACGACCGATATTAAAATGTGCGTAAAAACAAGATATAATTTCGTTTTTACTGAAGGAATGTAATAAAAGTCGAAGATTTAAAGAAGTCATATTCTACGTCGCTGAAATCGTTAACGTTAATGTGCATATCATCCTGTCTAAATTAAATAAATATAACTACTTCCAATATCAATGTGACCGATTAGTTGTATACAGGGTAATTCACGGAACCTGTCTATTAAAAGTTCTTGACTTTGCAATGACATCTCGATTTTGAAATCTTGGGTTAAGCATGGTTAGCTATAATCGGTAAGAGTTCCGTAAGAGGACCACTGCCTTGGCGATTTATATGCATATTAACGGAAAGAACATGCGTCCTGAGTGTAAAATAGCTATTCATTTTTTGAGCAAATGGAAAGAAAGTACTAAAAACAGTGTTCGAAAAGTGCTGTTTCTACACTGTAAAAAAAGTTGCAGTAAAATTACATGTAAAATCGTTGGTAACAAAGTTGCCTACAATTTTACAGGTAAATTTGCTTCATTACCTTATGAAGCAAATTTCTACCATCTAGTAAATTTCACATGCTGATGTGTTTTTCAAAGATTGTACTGTAAAATTCGTATGTAATATTTATATGAACTCTATATTTACCGAACACTGAAGTAATTGTCATATGTATTTCTATAAAGAGAGCAAGCAACTTACCTAATTCTTTTATAGCACCTAATAGGTCATACTGAATCACTCAACCAGGGATCAAGAATGAACACGCTTACGCGAAACCTACGATTGTTTGTGACGTACATGAAATCATTGAGCCAATAATAAGTTCGACAAACGAATAGAATTACCTACGCGCACAGATAAATAATCTAATAACCAATCACATTGCGGCGTATGAATTTCGTATTTTCCATGATATCTATAGCTTTACCCGAAAATTCAAATAAAAACAAATAAATATAAAAGATCCTCATATTTTTACTGCAAAATTAATAGTTCACTAGTAAAATTACTTTTAAAGTGCACTAAATTACCCCAAAAAAATGTCAATTTTACACTTTTAAGTAAATTTGAGAGTAAATACAAAATTGTACATGTTTTTTCCTGTATTTTCCTTTTGAATTTTTGTTACATCTTAAACTTACATGAAAAAGCTATAAATTTTACCGAAATTTCTTTTTCCATGTTAAATATCCTAGAAAAAACATGTAAAACAAAATTTACATGATTTATTATGGTAAATTCACAACGTTATTACATGTAATATTTCTGATTTACCATGGCAAAATTATTGTAATTTTTCACAGTGTATGTTATGTACGAGGCGTTTATGACGGATTTAACATGTGGTAGTAATAATGTGGGAGGAAAAGTTACTAAAAGTGACCAAATTTTAGATAAAATAGATACAAACTTATTTGTTAAGTTAATGTGAATCAATATTAGTAAATTAAAGTAATAATTAGACAGCTGTTCGATACAATATCCTGAAATTTGTTTTAAAGTTTTATTTATATTCAACAGTACAATTGTAAGAATTATAACTTTTCACATTTCTCATTATTGGTTTCTTATAATTGGTTGCTGTATCGGATAGAAATAAATTCATATTTCGTATAGATGATTCGTAGAAAGTTTACACATAAACTATAATTAATATTGTATAGTTGTAATTATATTTATAATAAAATTATTTCATACAAAAGCAATTTATTTGATTACATCGTAAGTAAAGCATTAATAAAAAGATTAATGACTTGTTTGAATAAATGGATTTGTCAATGTAATGAGGTGTAGAGTCCTTTCTTCTTTCTTAGTGCCTCTAAGACAATAATAAAAAGACGATATAGAAACAACAATTTGCTTTATTCAATTTTATTAAATAAAATCTTTAAATTACAATAATGTAATGAATTTATATGATTTTAAACATTTAATTACAATTACACTATAGACATATCGTAAAATATCTTTGTTATCAGTCACATTACCTATACTTATTTAAAAATCCCATAACTGGTGTTATATCGTTGTAAAGTACTCAGAATCGTTTTCTATGAGCATAAGTATCCAGTGATTTTTGTCACGGAGCTAGCGGAGGAGGAGATTGTCGCAGTATACGCAAAAATTACATTGAACTGGGGCCAGCCGCATTTTCGTCCGCTACCCGCTGGTTGATCGAGTCACGCGTCATCAGTATACGTGACATCCTTCCCCCATGGGTCTCCCACTATTACGGTAGGCAAGCGTGTGAGTCAGACGGCCGTTGAAGATCAACTATTGAAAATAGAAATGTTGAGGGCCGTCGCATACAGACTTCGGTTTAGATAATATTTGATATTTATTAATTATAGTAATAAAGTGTAATATTATTCTAGGATGACATGGCAAATTAATAACTATAGTATTTCAAATCAAAATGAACTATCATTAATATCTTTCTTAGGGTAAAAAATATGAAAATGAAATAACAAATATAATAAGAGAGTTATTTCCAAAAACTACATCATAATAGTGTTTTAAAAAAAAAGTCATTTGCTTAGTTAAACTAACAGAAAATAAAAATTGTGTTTCTAATTTTTTGTAAGAAATACGTCCGCTTATGCTTAGAATATCCATTACATTTTAGTCGACGATCTTCGCTGTGAACAAGCTGTTTGAAACAGCTCCTATATAAAGAAATGCCAAAAGGGTATTTACCATTTTCTGGTACAATGAGCACCTTGCTCAAGTGCCCCGACATCAAGTGCCCATCCTAACTTGAATGAATGAGTGAATGAATGAATGAATGAATGAATGAATGAATGAATGAATGAATGAATGAAATTAGCAGCTTCCAAAATGGAGATATGCATAATAAATATCAAAATACCGGTGAAAATATTGGGGATATTGCAAAATATAGCAAAAACAGTAATTGATGGCAAGAGAAATGGTTACACGATGCAATACATTAACAAGATTTTTTTGTATTAAAGGTGAGAGAAGGATGAAACAACGAGAATCCTGTTATGAGAGCGATGATACGGGTAAACAAGGCTTTTTAAAAGTAGTACGATAATTATATACACGATTTGTATTGTTTTATTTAATTTTTTTTTCCTTAATACAATGGTTGCATAAACATTTCCATCAAGGTTTAAAATACTGCCAAAAATATATATTATGTGAATATTTCGATTTTAGCTATCAGCGGTCTAAGTTCTACCAGCACCCCAGTTCTAGTGGTAAATTGTACAGTATATGAGTAGTAAGATGTTTTTATACAAACGTTGACGTGTTGCAGATGTCTTGAGGCGGTTGTTGATATGAAATATTTACTGATAAACAATGTCCAGTTGTTACATAAAATTTATTTCAGCTACCACAAGATGATATAGACATACGAGGATACCAGATGAATCATTAAAAAAACGATATCAGTATACCTAGTGCAATCAAAATCTTGTATATCTAAGTAATATGCATTTGAATTATTTAATCTTTGAAATAAAAAAAATTAGCACGATTTTTTATCTTGTAGAAGTACGACGTCCAGCATTAACCTTTTTTTTTGTATATGTATGTTGTTAATATGTAGCGTATTGCTGTGGTTTGGCACCCGGGTTTCCGGAAATTCAAATTTGTATTTTTATTCATTCCAATTCATTTTTATCAATGCAATGATAGAGTTTCCACAGTTTTAATATTTTATTTTGAAAAGATTTTGTGAATAGAAGTTGTTTGTTAAATTTAATGTTATTGTTCAGTTGTGTATATTAATTTAAATTCAGTCAGTTGTACATTTTGCATTTACCAGTAGTGTATATAGTTCATTGTAATATTCAAGAGATTTTCTTTGCATTTCATGCGCCGTTTTGGCACGCAATTGTAAATTGTTATATGTACGCGATGTATGGGCCTCTAAAAGTAGTTCCTTAAACGATGCCGGCGTAAGTACATGTGTTATTTATTTTCTTTGATGCCATTTCGGTAATTTCATTTTCATTTAATATGTAGTTCGTTATTTTGATAATTTTAACATCTTTCAAGGAACTCTTTTAATTAATAATTGCTGTTGTGTTTAATTGTGCACATATTGGATATAAGATCAGTTATTGTAATTTGTTTTAGAAGAAATTGTTTTTTTTTAGTTTAAAGAGTTAAATTTTTCCCTTTCTTAGTTTTCAAATTAGTTTTTTTTTTTGTTAATCACCTCGGGTTTAGGTGATAAGAAGCTTTGTGCTGGTGATTAAATTTCAATTATATTTTTATACACTTGTTTTGTCCATGTTTAATTTAATTTTAGTGTGTTGAAATTTTGAAACCACGTGGATTTTTTGTGAAATAGGATTTTCTTCTAGGACAAATTTGTCTTTTGTTTTGATGAAGGATTTGCACCGTCCTTTTTAATTGTAGTTTCAAGCAGGTTTTGATTTTGGCCAGAACTCTCAGTCCAAGGTTTGATTTTTCCTGTAATTGTAATTAAATGTTTTTTTTTCTTGTTTTTTTTATAATAAAGTTAATGATTGTTAATGACATTCAAGAGTTCAGTTCTTTTATTTTTGATTACTTACGCCCACATTTTATTTTTCATGAATAGTTCAATTCTGAAAATAACCTTGAGGTTATTAAGTCTTTTGCGCCCTTTTAAATTTTTATCCGCTGAGCTAGTAAATTTAAATTTTCATTTTTTGTCATTTTCAATTTCACTTTGCATTTATGCTTGTACCATCAGTACACAGCAGTATGTTGAGAATTATTGGTTATCTTGTGTTGCTTAAATATTGCTAACCCATTTTTTTTATTTTGCAGTAGAACCTCTCATTACCGGAATATAATGACAAAAAAAGTTCATATGTAATATTTTATCTCTTCTCGATTATCTGGATTTCTCGTATCCAGACCATATTAATCTTCAATTAGTCCGGATACTGGATACCTACATATGGATGGTGTTGTGACAAAATCTCCTATGCAATTTTTCTAAATTTTGCAGTAATAATTAGAAGGTGTTTATTAGCATCAATATCCGAACTGAAATCTCACTCGATCCCAAATTGTTTCCTATTCGAAGATTTGAGTTCTGATATTTATATCGATGCTTTATAATTATTGGTGCAAATGGAAAATCAATAGGAGTAGTATTTCTCAATATGCTCCATATATTAATTACAATATTTACGAAATAAAAAAAATCACCTCCTATATGAAATATATATTTGAAAAGAATATTATACGTATTGCTGTGTACTGAAGGTACCAAAGAAAATGCAAAATGAAAATTAAATTAACTAGCTCAGCGGATAAAAAAACTTAAAGGGCGCAAAAGAACAATTAAATTCAGGGTTACCCTCGCAAATTCAAACTAATCACGAAAAGTAAATTGTGGGTGAAAGAAATCTGACTTTCTTTAATTACTCCAAAAATTGAAAAGGTTTAATCAAAAATAAAAGAACAGAATTTAGAATGACATTAATACCAATTAAAAATATTTATTATAAAAAAAAAGAAAAAAAAAACATTTAGTTACAAATTGTAGAAAAAAAAACCATGAGCTTAGGGCTCTGGCTGAAATCAAAAACTGCATTAGACAAGGACAAAAAGGACAATGCAAATCCTTTAACAAACAAAAGACAAAACAGTTCAAGAAGATAGTCCTTTTTTTAACAAATCAATCCACGTGGTTTCAAATTTAAACAAACTAAATTAAACGTGGACAATTCAAGTGAATTTACACCAGAAAATTTAAATGCAAGCACAATGCTTCTATTCACCCAACCCGAGGTGATTAATCACTAATTACAGATCAGCAAAATTAAAAAACGAAAAATTAACTCATTAAACTAAAATATATCTTCCCGAACAAAAATAATAACTGATCTTATACCTAATTTGTATACACAACAATATAATACCAATTATTAAATAACGAGTTCTTTGATGGATGAAATAATCTCAAAAATTAAGCGAAACAAATCTTTAAATATAATGAAATACCAAAATGGCAGCTAACAAAATAAATTTACATGTACTTACACCGGCATCTTGTCAAATAACTGGCTATAAAATCCTACAGCTGCGTGCGCTGCAACGCACAAATCATAGAAGAAGAATACTTCAAAGAAGGACATGAGCTACTTGAGCAAATACTAACAAATCAAAAAGTGAAATTAATTAAACAAACTGAACATTTAAATAAATAAATTAAACAATTAACTCAAAAAACTAAATCTTATAAATTAACATTAATTTCTGAGAAACTTTTTCTCGAAACATTGATTAAACCAAATCGGAGTAAATAAGATCACTGAATTTATGAAAACCGGTGTGCCAGGCTACAGCAGTATATAAGAAATAAATATATACTAGATATGTATTTGATAATACGTAGGATTCTTCTAGTTTTTTAATAGGAGGTTGCAGCTTCATACATAAGTATACCTTCTTTTCGACATTGTACATTATAAATATAACATCCTTAGAGACAGAAAAGAAACCCATTGTTTGATTTCCGACATCATTAGCAGAAAACAATCCATCCTAATCGCTCTGAAAGTTCTGATGAACGCTGCTTTCTGTATTAACGATTCTTCCGCTTTGGATCTTGCTATCCGACGGGGAACTTTATGAGGAGGCAGTTCTAATACGTGTTTTTTGGGGGTACTTAGGGGACTGGTCCTTAAAGAGAGAAAGGATAATCCCTGACAGTCAAAGCCAAGCTGCTGTCCTTTTATTGGCCCAAGGACTTTATGACTCGCCGTTATGTAACTTCGGTATCTGACGGAGCGTAAGAAATAGACGCAATTTTTGTAATAAAAAAGAAAGCTGCTTCGAACGATACGTCTGGCGAGGATTTAAGTTCAAATCGTTTTGAACTGCTCGCCGTAATTTAGCTTATTTTATTATATTCCAGTTATGTAGGCAGAAATTTGCTTTAATTTTCCATTTGGTTTACTTTTATCGATTCATTGTTGTATTGCTGGAGGGTCAGAAATATATTGGCAACATCCAAAGCAATCTAATTATTTTTATGCCTTCCTTTATTTTGGAAACGTATTATTGGTTCGTACGCGATTGTTTACATGCGCTGCGAGCGTACGGCGGTTATCCTATTCAGAGTTACCCCCAACATTTCCTAATTACGGTCTTTACTTTATGAGTCACTTACGGCCTTAATATTAGGATGTAACTTTTATACTGTTTGCCGGCGCTACATATATTCTACTTCAGCAAAGCTATTACAATATATTATGTTTAGTGTCGTTATTTCACTCCGCAAGCTCTTGCGTATAATATTTATGTGTAAGCTTATTTAAAATATATAGTATCCTATTTAATAATAAACTATAATATAATTAAATGCTGTTTAAAATCATAACTTTCCCTGTCCTTTTGTAAAGCTAATCTTTTCAGAATCTTGAACAAATTACAAAGTGTAAAGTTCAAAAAAGAAAGTGATTACAAGAACGTGTAGTAATAAAGATATGAATATCCGATCACTCCGCACTACATGAGATTTTATTAATTATTAATATTTATTAATTTATTAATTTAAGAAGAAAATCGCGGCAAAAAGTTTTTATTCTATTTCAAAAGGTTTAGGCGACATTTATAAAAGATTTATAAAAGACACACCGGCGGGTGTCCCCCTCCGATTTCGATGAAACTTAACAGATCGAAAGAGTACCTTAAAATAAGAGACACGTATTTTTTTTTATCAGCGTATCCGCACGATTTTGGGGTACAGCCCCCTCCAAAGTTTGGACGATTTTTCAATTTTTGCAAATATTTTCTAAATTATAACAGATATTAAATTTTCTTCTTAACATAATTTGCAGCATATTGCATGGCCCTAAGGGTGGCGTCGTCCGTATTCGCAAAAAGTTAATAACGGGGAACGGGGTATCCCGTACCCCCCATTTTTTTGCATTTTTTCTTTTTCTTATTCATCAAAAGAAGGCCGATTTTACATAGAATACGATGATGTATAACAAGTTTAGAAAATTAATAATTGTAAAAATAGAAAAATAATAATAAAGCTTCAAAATTAATAAACTTTATTGATATAAATCAAATGAACTATAACAGAAATAAGTTTTTATCCTTAACATAATTTCCAGCACAATACATGTCTCAAGGTAGATATCTTCATAAAAAGCTAATAACGGGGACGGGTACCCCATACCCCCGCATTTTTTTAATAATAAGTTTATTCATTATTCATCAAAAAAAGATCGCTTTTACATAGAAAAACGGTATGTATAATAATTTAAAAAATAATAATAGTAATAATAATAGTTGCGCAATCATTGTTTCGACCTGTAAATGTGTATATTTCTTCTTCGGTATCTGGTAAGCTCACTTCAAATCATTTCAAAACCTGGCTAACGGATGTTTTCCTCTCGAATACCGGGCCAAAGAGTGTCCTTTTGATTGATTCTTGGAGTGGGCATTGTGTTGCCGAACATCAGCAATTAGTGCCAAAAGACAAAACTTTGAACATTTTAAATATACCAAAAAAAACTACAGCGATGGTACAACCTCTAGATGTATATGGTTTTAGACTGTGAAAAAATTTTGTTAGAACATTTTCAGATATAGTGATTCTTATGAACTACGACATAGATTTACATCAGAGAAATAATAATCCTAACCCATAATCAGTTTTCTTCCCCAAGATTTTTCGACGTATTCAAGTACTCGTGGTATAAGAGTGGATACGTTGAGGAAGGACCTGGGCCCTTTAAAAATCCTGTAGAGTTTTGTTTTAACAAAGATGCGCAGTCTACACCCTTGTGTAGTAATTTGCAATAAACCAGCTATTGTGCGGTGTTCATGGGTGCAAACAAAATCTGTGTTTTAAAAAACTTTTACACAGACTTCACTACTGTAATACTTACATAGCTTAATTACTGTATGTATATTAATCTTGTTTGCTATTGCAATACATATATACAAATAATCGCATTACAGTATGTCATGTATTTAAACATTTATAAGAATTATAATATTTTTCTAATTCTGTTCTATTGTTTCCGAAATGTTATAATCGTTACAAACACATTAGTTATATTTATTGCTCCATTGAATACTTACATTGTACACCTACATGCACGAAAAACTTGAAATAAATTAAAAAATAATATGTATGTATTATTTAATCCTTCGTCTGTGTAGCAAATTGTTCATATATACGCACTAAAGGATTATGGTATTCTAAGAATGAATAACATTTTATTAAGGAAATATATAAAACGCAGTCACTAACTGCAGTTGATAAAACGATTTATATTACTACACCGATAAAAGTTTCGTATAGTATATAGTATAAGTTAGTAGCAATAGAAAGGTTTGACCATAGCTTGTCGAGTAGATACAATTCTAAATTAAGAAATATTTAAGTAAGGAGAGCAGCGGAGTAACGATAACAAATAATGTTTGTAATGTACTGTATTATTATGTGTTTACAATTATTTTTATTGTTAATCCTCAAATTTATTACTATTGTTTCCTATGTAAAAGCGATCTTTTTTTGATGAATAAAACTTATTATTAAAAAAATGCGGGGGTATGGGTACCCCGTCCCCGTTATTAGCTTTTATGAAGATATCTACCTTGAGACCATGTATTATGCTGGAAATTATGTTAAAGGATAAAAACTTATTTCTGTTATAGTTCATTGATTTATATCAATAGACAAGTTTATTAATTTTGAAGCTTTATTATTATTTTTCTATTTTTACAATTATTAATTTTCTAAACTTGTTATAACACATCGTATTCTATGTAAAATCGGCCTTCTTTTGATGAATAAGAAAAAGAAAAAAATGTAAAAAAAGTGGGGTACGGCGGATCGTCCCTCGTTATTAACTTTTTGCGAATACGGACGACGCCACCCTTAGGACCATGCAATATGCTGCAAATTATGTTAAGAAGAAAATTTAATATCTGTTATAATTTAGGAAATATTTGCAAAAATTGAAAAATCGTCCAAACTTTGGAGGGGGCTGTACCCCAAAATCGTGCGGATACGCCGATAAAAAAAAATACGTGTCTCTTATTTTAAGATACTCTTTCGATCTGTTAAGTTTCATCGAAATCGGAAGGGGACACCCCGGTGTTCCCTTGTAAGAAATTCCTTAAGGATCATCCGGTTGCACAGTTGTTGTGAATAAGGTGGATTTACATATCAAAAACAATACAACTTCTAAATGACACTACTACCTACAAAGGTTTAACTGAAGATCCAACTTATAGTATGCAAAAACAATATATACACTTACTACTAAGTTAAAAACTAGTAAAGAAATTAATGAAATTGATGCTAAACATCTTAAATCATTAAACTGAATTAAATTGTTTCCTTAAAGCACATAAATCAAACGTCCCTTGACGACCTATTATTCTAAGTCCTATTAATTCTGTTACTTACAACCTGTCCAAATTTCTTTCTCAGATACTTTCATCAGCCTTTTCTGATGACACGGCCTCCAACATTAAAGACATAGATAGACAAGAATAAAAGAGTAATTTACCCATTTAAATATTCGGTAGGACTTACCCCGCTATAGTAGTATTAATAAATCTTGCGTTTTATGTATTTAAAGATCGAATAACTGCCAACCACTTCTTAAAATAGTAAATAAGATGTTTAGAGTTTAGAATTGTTTAAGTTATGATTAAAACCAGTTAAATACTACAGAAAACTGTACAGGAAACTGTAAAAACCAGAATTCATTCCTTAGTTTATTATAAAAACTATTTATTGAACATTTATTGCATGTTTATATTGTTTTTTTTTTTAAGAAAATAAAAGTATTGTTTGTTTTTATTGTTAAGTAAAAGGTTTGTTTTAATTTATGTTTGAGTGACTGTGGCGTCGGCAACCAATTCAGGGTCTTATTAAGCAATTGTCTAACTCCATTAAAATATATATACAGTGTGTCCCAAAAAGTTTTATACAAATGGAGAAAAAGTTTATCTTATATTTTACAAAAAAAATATTCTTGATAAAAAGCTCTGCATGAGTTGTAGATCCATAATGAAGTACAAAATTTTTAAACCATTGGCTGAAATACAGGGAAAATCAAAATCATGATTTGGAGTGAGAGTAAAATACGTTCAAACTGTAGTGGAGAGCAAAATGTTCATCGAAATTGTTATTAAGTAGCAAAAAATTATGCCCACTTGTAGATTGGTGATTTTCCCAGATAAAAATTACAAGATAATTATTAATTAGATTATTTATTGAATAAATAAATAAGACATGGTAAATAATTAATAACCTCATTATCAATTTATCAATAATAAATAATACGCAACTAATAAATTTTATTGAGAACATGTAAAATTACGAAAATACTATGGAACTTCAACGTATCCACCGTCCCTTTCTAAACAATTGATTGTTCGTTGATTAAATTGGTGTATGACATTTCTAATCACATCTGGAGTTATAGCTTCACATGTTTGTCTAATGAGTCTTTCAACATGATCAACATCTTGAAATGGCCTCTAAAGGTATACCTTTTCTTTTAAGTAGCCCCACAAAAAAAAAAGTCTAGAGGGGTAATGTCCGGCGACCTTGAAGGCCAAGAATGTACCTCCCGATCACTTTACCATTGAAAGTGTGGAGGAGAAAATCCCGAATAGTTCTGCTACAGTGACATGGTGCTCCATCCTGTTGGTACCATATTTTTTCCTCGTTCATTTAGTGGTAGTTCATCAAGAAAGTCAGACAACTGATTATTTAAAAATTGTAGGTATCTTTCTCCATTCATATTATTTCGAAAAAAGAATGGTCCAACAATTCTGTCTTTGTAAATGCCAGACCATACATTAGTTTTAAATGAATATTGATCTCTGGTTTGGATATGGAAATTGGGATTAACATCGCTCCACCATCGACAATTTTGCGAACAATTTCAATTTTATCGTCAATACTCAGTTTTACTGGCATTTCTCTAATTATTGCAAACACACATTGATGTAATATTGACATTTGTTGACAGTTATTAGATATTCCAATGCATTCTATCAAGAACGTGTGTAAAAAACACAATCAGACGCTTATTATGTACGGGATCTTACGCTGTTTCATGCTGCGCTTTAATCTAATAATTGCTGACATCTTTTAATTTTAATCTACAAGTGGGCATAATTTTTTGCTACTTAATAACAATGAACATTTTGCTCTCCACTACAGTTTCAAAGTATTTTACTCTCACTCCAAATCATGATTTTGATTTTCCCTGTATTCCAGCCAATGCTTTAAAAATTTTGTACTTAATTATGAATCTACAAGTTATGCAGAGCTTTTTATCAAGAATAATTTTTTTTGTGAACTGTAAGATGAACATTTTCTCCATTTGTATAAAACTTTTTGGGACACACTGTATATTTCAAATATGTCGCGTTGTATAGTTTTATCAACGCCTGCAATTTTGCGCATAGAATAAGTGTTAAAATAAGTAAATCGCTATTATGTACATACATGAGGAAAACCTAAACAGCTATTAAAATAAAAATTGAACAGCAGCTAAACACAGTATTTTCAAACATGAGAGAACTTTAAAGCCATAACACTCAAACGTTTTGTGCACGGAATGCAATCACGAAATAAATCGCTAACTTTTAAAAACTATTTGTTGAAACTCGCATAACCAAATAAAGTAGCATCTAGAGCTTGTGGAATAAGTGTTACCAATTGGCCTAGTGAAAAAACTGAAATGTAGAGGAACTTTAAAAAATACTTTCACAAACGTGAACAGAAGAGGATATTTTTTATTACTCTACTCAATAAAGTAGATACAAGTATGTATTGGAATTAATCTAAAAATTTATGGAAACGGGCTCTCTACATAACAAAAAAATATTTTCATCGGGTGTAAAAAGCTCTTACTTCCGGAAGTAATTCCTCACTGAATTCCCGTGATATGACATCCCCAATCTTAACAATTAGCCTTTCTCTGACGAAAAAGAAGACACTACCCAATCATTAATCGTACCTCTTTATGCCCATCATGTTAAAAAGTTTTATAGATGTAAAAGAAATATTGACAGACCGAATTGCTTTAGTCAAATACAAACAAAATCTGTACTGTAGATATTTGGAATAAAATAAGCACATTGCAGAGTACAACATCTATGAATTTCGTATTGTGCTTTAATTCTGATTTTTTTGTTATATAAAGTGAAGGTTCCCATCTTCTCAAATCTCATTTTTCATTGGAACTTTCCAGTTTAATACAGCTTCCTTTTGCAATCTTGCGTGTTTCGATAGTAACTCCTAAAATAAATCTTTTACTACAGCTTTGTATGGTGGAGTATTAACAGCGTTTTCGGAACTGAGTAATTTCTTTCAAGCAAAGAATAATACCAGCAGAGAATTGTATGCGCGGAGAACAATGAAAATATTTCACAACAAAAATTGTTGTTTTTTCATTTTCTTGTATTCATTCAGCTAATCTTAGTTTAAACCACATTTTAATTTTGTTCGAAAACACTAAGCGCGACGGGAAAATATAGCCTTTAGTACAAACTAAGCTCGTCGAATGCACAACGATGCGTGTCATCCAAATTTAAAAGGCATTATATCAATTGCCAATCTCAGATTTTTAGAAGATTCAACAACTGTTAGAGGTACGGCATCTAGAATAGGATGAAATAAGTTTCCAATCCGCTCAATACACTTACACTTAAGAAATCTATTAAATTAAATTTAAGCTTGTAATTAAAATACACGTAAAAATGTGTTTCTTTTGATATACATTATTTGATCCAAACTTCAATCTGTTCAAATTTTTATTATGCAGTTGTTAATGTACCCTATAGTTTATATGTTTTGGAAATAGAGTTTTGCCCATAATAACTTTGAAAATTATAGCACGCAAATGAAAAATAGTAGAAGAATTTTCTCGAAAAATGCATGCAAATGCGAAACTTGAATTA
The DNA here is from genome assembly GCA_004143645.1 of Protaetia brevitarsis. Lineage (NCBI taxonomy): Eukaryota > Metazoa > Arthropoda > Insecta > Coleoptera > Scarabaeidae > Protaetia > Protaetia brevitarsis. Next base: position 17,602 of record RXPK01002775.1, on the reverse strand, counting down.
GAAAACAGAACTGGGTTAGTGTATATCGTGCTAGTTGTGTAGACGAGAGCTATGAACACTTTCAAAATATTATAGTTGTGCAATGGAGAAATATGCAAAAAAAATCACAACTAGCACAAATAATTCGTTCAAGTATAAGTGGCTAACAGATAACATCAGAACACTCTCAAAAATCAAAAGGAAATTATATGAAGGTATGATGAACCAGAGAATATCACGTGAAGATTATAACAATTTTTGTGACTATCTTAAACAAGAAATAGAGAAATCGAAGAAGGAAACTTATTCTAAACATATATTGAGATCGAGAAACATTATCAAAAGCACTCGGAATGTTACCCACCACCTTTAAGGTAAAAATAATAAACAACATACTTTTAGTTTAGAACTGTTTGGAAGCTATCATATTGATAAGAAGGATATGCTGTCCAAGATCAATGAGTATTTTATTAATGCAGCAGATAACAACTGTCAAAGTAATTTCAAAATAAATGAGAATATAAAGTCCGTTGAACAATCATTTTCTATGTACTTGACAGATTACCATGAAGTACTGGACATAATAAATGATTTAAATAACACAGCTGCAACGAGTTGTAACGAAATATCCACTTCGGTATTAAAACAGTGCTCTCAAAGTTTAGCACACCCATTGGTGGACATTATAAATAAGTTCTTTCAAACTGGTACATTCCCCAGTGGGTTAAAATATACGCTTGCAAAACCTGTATATAAGTATGGTGAAAAAACTCATTTTACAAACTATAGATCGATAGCGTTAGTGTCGAACGTATTCGAAAAAATTGTACTTAAGAGAATAACGAACTTTGCGCACAAGCATGATACCTTCGATAGGAATCAAAATGGTTACATCAAAGGCCGTTCCACAACTCGTGCAATGTTCCAACTGTTGCAAGAAATCATAAGTGCATTAAATCGGAAAGAATCCGCAATTTGTGTTCTTATGGATTTAACAAAGGCTTTTGACAGCGTTCATCATCAATTATTATTGGGTAAACTTGAATGTATGGGCTTTTGTGGGTGTGACGTTGAATTGGCTCCGATCGTATTTATATTTAAGATATCAAAGTGTAGTGGCGTTTGACAGATTTGGAAAAGAAATTAGATCTGAATGGCAACAAATACCATGAGGTGTTTCCCAAGGAATGATATTAGGACCATTGCTTTTCCTATTTTACATTAATGATCTGATGACTTTGATGTTCGCGGATGATACATCGGCTGTAGTGCGTGATACAGGAATAGAGAACTTACTTCCTGCTTTGACAAGAATGCATCATTTAATGAATGGTTTGATAATAACAATTTAAATTTAAATATAAATAAGACCAAAGTGCTTAGCTTCAACTCTAAAGACAATATAACCATTGATATAAAAAGTGAGAACCTTACCTGTTCTGCAGAAGCAAAATTCCTTGGCTGGACTACAGATACCGAATTAGGCTGGAAAATATTGCAAATAAACTGTGCTCTCAGAGTTATGCATTAAAATCGATTGCAAAAACTGTTGGCATTGGAGCGGTGATGGCCGCCTATTATGCAGGTGTATACTCTAGACTTAAATATGGGGTTTATTAAGAGAGACTCCACGAAGAATACCTCGTGGAGTCTCCTATCGGAGAACCTCCTCGCGGAGTGTCTCCTTCGCAGAGAGTATCCCATTTACTATAATTAATAATAATATATAGCTTAGCGCTATCCCCACTCTTGAAGGCCGATTCGTGGCAGTATTCTGAGGAAATTCTGTAGACGCAAGCAGCGTCTTTTTACTGCAAAAAAGATGTATTAGATCAATGTTTAACATTAGTTCAAAAGACTCTTGCGTTAGTATATTTAAATACAAGGGTATTTTGACTTTACCATCTTTATACATTTTAGAATGCGCTTTGTTAGTTAAGATGTATTATGGCGAGTTCTATTTATTTGACATTTTCTATACTGTACGTATGATAGAAATAAACAAACTATTATTATTTACTAAATAGAAGTTTTTTGTTTGTTAAATACAAAATTATCAATTAATTGAGTTCTAAATTTGAAATATAATAGCATTTGTTATGATTAATAATTAATTGGTTTTTACTGCATCACTCTGAAAAACTTTGCAAGACTGCATTAATCTTCATTCTAAGAGAGTTATTGTTTTATTCGCGACAACAATGCAGCAATCGGCAGTATACAAATACACCTTACCAAAGGGAAATACTCGGGAAGGTCATTAACAAAAAGTAAAAAAGTTAAAGGTCCCAAAACACTACCTTGCGGCGTTCCCATATTGACAATGGGTATAAAGGTTGGGATAAAAGTTACGTAAATTTAATTGCAGCTGACTTTCTTGCTTTTTACAGGTGTCAAAAGGCAAGCTTACACAATTTTTCATATTTAATAGAAATGAAAATCACGTACGTAAAATATGAGAAGAATTTTCAGCCGTTTGTATAATAATATAATTACACTACTAAGCAGTAATAAATTATTAAAGTATTAATATGGACAAAATTCCAATACCGCCCGAAACAAGTTAATTGAAACGTAATTGATGAGCAAGTTCGACCAGTCAGCACAGGAATTCGTTACCCGTAAAACCGGAAGGTAAACAGGCAGTCGTTTGTTTTAAACGAGGATGTTCGCATGTTATTCTAAAACATATCAGTGGCGCAGGGTCAGCGATTCTAACAAAAAGGGGCCACTCAAACCGTCGATTTTGCGCGCGTATGGCCCACATTATCAGCAACCCTAACAATAACATAAAATCCGAAGTTTACATCGAGCGTCGGTTCGCCATCGATTTACGCAAACGGTCGCTGAAACAAAACCCAACGATTCGGTTACCTTTTAGTATATTTGGGCACTCGTTTTTGTATTAAGCCGGATTTTCTTCGACGCCTAAAATCATATTATATAATATGCGGAAAACCGTATTTACAAAATCGGTGCTTTAAAAATAATATCAGAAATCCAAATAGGGGCGGTAATATATTTTCTCCTTGGAAATATCCTACAGTTACAACACGAAATTCGATATTACATTTACAAAAAAAGGACTAATTAACTAGAAAGATTGAATTATATAAAACTATCAAGTCGTAATCATAACAGGGTAATAATTAAATTGATTTGATTTTGAATGTACTTAAAATGGCACGAGTTTCCAAGAACAGAAACTTATTTTATTTAAAATTTTATGTATGTAGACTTCAACAAAGAATATTTTATTTGAATGCTGTAAACGATTCCCCAAATTTCTACTGCTTCAGCAATACAGATAGATATACCGAGTTCATTTCCTTGTATTAGACATACGATTTCCCTACGTGTAACGTTAAAAAACAAATTGTCAATGCATTCGTAACTGTTGAGTAGACAACCAGATATACCACATATTAGTTATTATTTTGTTTTAACGATTAATTCGGTGTATTAGAAATTCTAAAGTTTTACTATTATTATAATATTTTTTATTATTCATTTCATTATGAATTAAGGTATTTCAAATCCGTAATAAAAGTTTTTAGTTGAATAACTAAAATAATTGCATTTCCAGCAACCAAGAAAAATTATGTAGGTATTAAACCAGTTTATGCCGCAGTCAGTGGAGGTGTTTGTTTGCCCTGTTTCTTTTTACAGTAATGAGATACAGAAACTGCCAATTTGGTGAAAACAAAAAATGTGTAAACAATTCTTAATTTTTATCTTCGTCAATAAAGCTGTCTCCACCATATTAAACTAAGAATATTTTTCGCAGAAAAAGAAAAGACATAGGTTTACTGGTTTCTACCATTGCCCGAAATGAGAACATCGGTATCCTGCCGTATTTAAGCTGATAGTCTGTTCTAAGGACGCCAGTCCTAATATCCGCCGTCAAATTAAAAAAATAACTATATGCTAAAATTGTAAGTAATTTGTCTTTGCGTAAACAATAAAAGGATTTAGTAGAACAAGAAAAGAACGCAATGAGCACAGTAACCTATTTAACAATACGGTACTGTATTACCTTCACGTAACACCTGGGGAAGTTCTCACGATAAGGTCTAACCAACGATGTTGTACCCTAATTTTTCGCAATTTAATTGATTGCAGTTATGCTCATGCCCGTTTCTTCATATTCATACTATGCAATAACACGAAATGAGAAATAATGCAATTACAATATACGGTATATTTGCCCGCGGCCTGCAATAGAGCACTTTTCCGCCTTGGTTTGAAATATATTGTAACGCTTTTCTATTCTTAAAACGTTGTCGGGGTTTAGAAAAAAATACACAGGCGATAAATTTAAATGAACTTGTCTTATTAACACACTTACGAACTACTTAAGGTCTAATAAAAGAGATCAAAATAAACACTAAAATTAAATCACTCACTACTTACTATTAAAAATGCTTATTAATTAAATCACTTAATGACTAATGTCTTAATCTATGTAAACGATTTATTTGCATCGATATTTATATCACACGTACTAATTCGCTCGTACTTATTTCCACTCGCTATTTGCTTATCCCCACAATTCAACTCGTATCGACTGACTGACTGACCAATAATCACGCGTTATTTTGTATCTGGCGCCGGGACTACGAGATTGTTCGGGAAACATCTAGAGCGTGCTTCTAGATTCAGGAGAATAATCACGAATCTTCGACCCCGGACTGCCCTCTGTCGTTCTTCTTTGGAACTTCGTACCGCTGTGGCAACCCACATACCGTGAGTGTATTTTTTGTTGCATATTTGATTTGCTTAAAACTGCTGAATCATTCTATCGAGAAATTTTCATTATAATAATTTAAGTTTGTATAAATTTTAGTTGAAGAATTAATAGTATAATTTATTTAAGTAAGTGTTAAGTTTTTTAAATTAATTTCATTCATTTAAATGTATAGTTTTCGCTAGTCTATTTAATGTTTGTTCTATTTAATTTTTGTCGGTAAATTGTGCGACTGCGTTGTACGCAGCGGTAGGATTTTTCAACCAGTTCCTTGGTAGACGCTAGCGTGAGTACATGTATTTTTGAATTCATTGCTGCCATTTTGTATTTCATTTTTATATCGTAATTGATTCGCGTTAATTGTTTTAATTTCTGTCCATCAAGGAATTCACTAAATAATAATTGTTATTGTATTGGTGTGTGCACACTATAGGTATAAGATCATTTATTATTTTAGTGTAGGAAGATATCTATTTTAGTTGTAATTTTTTTTACATTTTAAAAAATTAATTTTTCCGTTTTTCCATTTTGCTGTTTTGTATTTAATTATTAATCACCTCGGGTTGGGTGAATAGAAGCTTTGTGCTTGCATTTTGATTTTTTCTTTTGTTTTTTACTAGAAATTGCCCACGCTTAATTTAGTTTGCGTTAATTTGAAACCACGTGGATTGTGTTGGTATAAGTACGATTATCTTCCTGAACAAAGCAAATCTTTTGCTTTGGTATAGGAAATAGCATTGTCCTATTGTAATTTAGAGTCACGTGCAGTTTTGATTTAAGCCAGAACCCTCTGTTCACGGTTTTTTTTCTGCAAAATTGTAATTGACTTTTTTTTCTTTTTTTTATAATAAATTTCTGATTGTTAATGAGCTAGCTAATTTAATTTTTCATTTTTAATTTTCATTTTGCATTTTCATTATTACATTCAGTACACAGCAGTACGTAGTCCTTTCTTCCACTACGCTAGCGCCATCCCGGAGCGTCCAACGAAACCGCCAGTTTAAAAATTGGTGACCGTTACAATATTATTAATTTTTTGGCAAATAAGTAATTACTGCCATTTTTATTTTACCTACTGTTTATTATTCGTTGCTCTCGAATTTCAAAATCTACTTTAATATCTTCGGTGCGTGTATGTAGTGTTATCAGTTTTGGACTAATGGTTTCCACTTTAACGCAGAAAACAAAAAAAAATATATAATAATTTTCAATAAAAGTAATGTTTGCTAAGTGATTTAGAGAGAGAATGTTTGTGAAATTTTATTTATTACTGCTAGATAGAGTCCCTTGCAACAACAATTGTCACACTGAATTCGTACTTTTCAGTTTTCGCTATGTTAATTATTCAAAAATTGACAAAACCGTTTGAGTATCAACCAAATTTGAAAATAGCACTGCAATTGAGCTGCTAAAAGCGAAAAAAATGGATTTTTTTTTTAAATATGTTTACAAAAATTTGCATACAGCCTCAAAATCGAATTCTAAGCAACTTTTTCAAATAACATCCATAATTTGACTCTGTGTGAGTAGTATATAAAGGGAAAAAAAAACAAGAAAAAGGTCTTGATCCTCATAAAATTCTTTAATATATCACACTACCGGTTTCACTCTAACCGAGCATTTTCAGGTCAGAATTTATAATCAGTTTAAGTTTTTTTAAATAACTTTTTCCGATATCATGTTATCTAACTTCACTTTTTGCAGATTCACGGCATATTTTTTAAATTTACCCCCATACTAGTGGTCACGTGACGTGTGTCAAAATACATTTTGCGGTTTCTAGACATGCAGAAGAAGAAAAAGAATTTGGAATATTTCAATAATAAAAAAATTTCCCATATGTTGCGATATTTATGCCGGTCACTGTATATAAAGCTTAACTAATTAGTCTACAATCCACAATAAAATTGTGAGACAGTACTTATACGCACACCATATTTCATAAATCATCGTCTGTTGTTGTCATATATTTATTCCTTTTTGCTATTGCGTGTATAAGGAATATTTTTTTCCAATTTCCAACAGTTATGTGTTCCAGAGCATGTTTATATGCATATTTAGTAGACAATTTCATTCATTTCTGGTTTTTGATTTGTTCGTTTTACGATATTTTTAAGATGGACGTGTGCCAACATCATAGTTATCAATTTTTCTCGATGCTTCTGTGCTACTTCTTTGCATTAGAGCCCACGCTATTTCTAATTACCTATCTTTTTATATATATTATTCCAAAGGACAACCGAAAGGGATAATGATTTATCTTCTGTCGTTTATTATTATTAGTTTAGTTTGACAAAATTTGAGTGGAATTTCAAGGTAAAATTGCACCCCTTAAAGTTGAAATTCGCCGCAATTGAGTAACTTTATGATTTCTGCAGACTGACAAAGCTTGAATAGAGCCTGTCGTCTACAATTCGCGATTTTATTGTTAATAAACTACTAGAGTTGATGCAGTCACCTGTCCTCTAGACTCATCGAAGGGTTTCGCTATCTATCGAAGGGGATTTGATCTTTATAACTGTATAATAAAAAGAGATAACTCTGGAAAATATTAAAACGAATTAAATTTGTTACTATACAGGATCCACGTAACTGCGCTCATTAAAAGTTATGATGTTCTATTTTTTACTTATATTTGAGATTTTGGCACCCAGTATCTGTTCGATTGGAACTATAAATGCAAAATACCTTAACCAAAATATCACTTCCGGTTGACCGGAAATGGACGTCAACTTTGTTATTTTAAATAGAATGATATAATTTTTTATTCATTTTTGGATTCTACAGCTATAAATACGTCAGTTTTCATTAGCTATTGCTATAGCTACATGTTGCCGTTTTTGAGTTATTTAAGTTTATCTTTTTTTTTTAGTCATAATCATTGCATCATTGAGAAATTATATCTCGGTTATACTGCAAGTAGAGACTCCAAATTTTGCTATGTTATGAATGAATATTATACTATAGAAACGTAAGCACACTTTACATTCTAACATACAGGGTGTTCAAAACTGAGGAACAAAGTGACATATTTTTTAAATAGAACAGCCTGTATTTTAATTCGAAATTAGGAAGTAAATATCATTCCCTATCGCTTTATATGAGCATTCCCTATACTATCTTTATAGATTTTGAGATATGAGAGCGGACTTTTTGTTAAAACAGACTAAGTATTCTTTTTTTTTTTAAATAGACACCCTGTATTTTAATTCGGAAAAAGAAGTAAATATCATTCCCTATACTTTAACATCAGCATTCTATACCTATCTTTAATAGATTTTGGAGATATGAACGACTTTTTGTTAAACAGACTAAGTAGCCCTATGTTTGTGTTTGTAGCTGGCTCTGAATGGGATTAATGTCAAATTCATTGACTAACGAAAAGTGTTTATGTATATCATTGTAATTACACTTTCGTACAACGCAATATTAATAGAAATGACTATTCGAACAGACATTCTTGTATGGTTATTCAAAAATAATACATGAATTTGACGTGAATCCATTTCAGAGCCAGCTACAAACATTTAAAGATAGGACTACTTAGTCTGTTTAACAAAAAGTCGTTCATATCTTAAAATCTATTAAAGATAGGTATAAGGAGTGCTAACACAAAATGATAGGGGATGATATTTACTTCCTAATTCCGAATTAAAATACAGGGTGTTCTATTTAAAAAAATTGAGTTTTCTGCATTTGAAAGTATGTCACTTTGTTCCTCAGTTTTGAACACCTTGTATGTTAGAATGTAAAGTGTGCTTATCGCTTCTTAGAGTAATATCTACATTCATAACATAGCAAATTTGGAGTCTCTACTTGCAGTATTAACCGAGATATTAATTTCTCAATGATGCAATGATAATGACTAAAAAGAAAGAAAAACTTAAATAACTCAAAAACGGCAACATGTAGCTATAGCAATAGCTAATGAAAACTGACGTATTTATAGTTGTAGAATCCAAAAATGAATAAAAAATTATATCATTCTATTTAAAATAACAAAGTTGACATCCATTTCCGGTCAACCGGAAGTGATATTTTGGTAAGGTTTTTGCATTTATAGTTCCAATCGAACAGATACTGGTACCAAAATCTCAATGTAAGTAAATAATAGAACAAAATAAACTTTTAATGAACCAGTTACGTGGAATAGCCTGTATAATAAGAAAATACAACGAAGATATTTCATATTATTAACCAAAAAAAGAAAAACTAAAAATTCGAAGTTTTACTGGGAAAAGATAGCAGTAGATTTAGTAAGAAATTCATGACTAGCATAACAAATATTTGCTCGGTAATATAGTTAAGTAACAACTACCGCAGAAAGGATCACAAACAAACTTCATGTAAAGCTTGATACGCCAAGGATATAGTGGAGAACGTGATGGATAACAGATTCATACACGTTGCGGAATGGAGAAGCTCCCCCCATTGGACTTTCTACTTGAGAGGGTGGTAATTTATTCAAGCGTTTAATGCTTCAATCCTCAAAGGACACCGTAAATCGCTTTCGGCGCGGCGAGTTCTGATAGTTTCCCCGGCCTATATCATAGAATTTATTAAATCAACTGTTCCTAAGTAGATTTCCCACATAAATTTCTATGGGAGGGATATGGCACGTCCGATTTAATAAACTACCGACTAGCATTTGGAGGCTTAAATTTGAATTTGTCGTATTAGAAACCGAAGAAGCAGATGATGTACTGGGTGTTTCTAAAATATGACGACTTTAAGTTCTATGATACACTGAAAAACCGATATATTTAAACCAACCAAATATATTCTGTTAAGCATATTTCCTTTGAAACAAACATGCTCTTTGTTGTTTTAAATATATGCAAAAAAATGTACACTATTGACTGAAACAAAATGTGAAGAATCCCAATTTTTTTGCTCGAGTATTATTTTTTGACGAGGCGACATTCACATTTCATGGTACGGTAAATCGGCACAACATGCATTACTGGAGTATCGAAAATCCCCATTGGTTACGCCAAGTTGAACATCAACATCCTTGGAACATCGACTGAAGGTCAACTCCATACCAAAACGCTGATAGGGGATGACGATGGTAGTTTCTCTGATAACCTACTCAAGCGCAGTAAGAAAGAAGTTAAAACCATTACTGGGTTGGCAACTGGACACTGCCCTCTGAAAAAGCATCTATACAACACAGGCCGTGTAAGCGAACCGTGGTGTAGAAGATGCGAACTACAGGAGGAAACGAGTTTACATGTAATCTGCAGATGTGAGGAACTGAAGGTACTCAGGCAGAAATATTTCGGGAGAGATCTATTGGAGCCCTCGAAGGTTCTTCAAGTTTCCACTGGGCAAGATACTGGGCTTTAAGAGAACACCAAGCTGCTCCAGTGGAAATAAGAGAATCAATAGGGATGGTACAATGAGCACCAAACTCAAGTGCCCGGACATCAAGTGCCCACCCTAACTTGAATGAATGAATGATGAATCCTTGGAACACAAATGTTTGGTGTGGAATAATTGGCAATAAGTGTATTGGTCCATATTTCATCGATGGAAACTTAAATGGTGAAAAATATCGAAACATCTTGCAGAAACGAACTTCCAGTGTTACTGAAGATCTCCCTTGGACGTACGCAAACAATGTGGTTCCAACATGACGGTTGTCAGCACATTATTTCAGAAATAGCACGGAAGTATAGATGCGAGCCAATCGTCGATGGATCGGAGAGGTGGTCCAGTGTCTTAGCCTGCAAGATCGCCAGATCTTACTCCCCTGACTTCTTTTTGTGGGGCCACTTAAAGTCTGAAGTTTATACAGAAGTGCCAACCACATGATTGAGCGAATCACCAACGCTTGTTCAAGGATTACGCCGAAAACACTTCTCAGTTGTGTGCAATAAATAAATGTATCGAAATGGAAGGGTACATTTTCGAACACATTTTCTGAAATGGGTATGATAAAGTAAAGTTCTTTGTTGTTGAATGGCTTTTTGAAATGTTATTTAATGTTAAAATAAAAAAAAACACAAAATCATGTTTGCTTACTTCTCTTTTTTGTGTATTTTTTCTAGACGTTCACAATCATGTTTTTTGCGATTACAGCGTAATCTGTTACGAATTGAAAATCTGCAATACAAAATGGGGATTCCCATTTAAGATATTAAAGTTGTCCCCCCTCCCACTCTGGAAGGGGGGGGGGGTCGAGTTCGGCACCATTCAGTGAACCCCCTGCATTATAACAAATCTTATTAAGATCTTTTTTGATTTGACCTTGCAGTGTTTAGAGATATTCCGTTATCTCAAGATAAGAAACTCACTCTGTATATCTCATTATTTCAATGAAATAATTAGTCATTTTAAATATTACATACATTTGACCGAATAAAACTTTTTATTTGAGCAAAATATTTTATTTGTTTAATTCTATTAAAGAGATTGTTAAAACAAACAATTTTATTAACAAAAATATTTGCTTCGCGCAACAATATTTTTGTTTGCCCATATTTAAACAAAGATTTTAGTCAATACAACTAAAATTTGGTTGAGTGAAACAAATGTGTTTTTCAGTGTAACTAAGTACAATTAAAAAAATAAATTTAGTGATTTGAAAGCTAGGCATAATTTATGGAATTCCATTACCTTCGTTTTAATCGTGATCTCATTTTTCCTTCTATTTTTTAATAGAATGGAACTTCCCAACTTGTTATTTTAATGTTAATTAGTAGGCCTTTCTTTTTCCGAGCCGAATGCGAAACAGTGTTTCATTTATCCACACCTAAAAAATTGGAGCATTTACAAATCGTGCTCATACAATTGAAAAACTTACTGAAGCTATCCGAAAAGTCTATGGGGAAATTACACCACACAATTTAAGAAATGCTTTTAATAACATTCATGTTATTAAAAGCCATTCTTTGTTTCAACAAAGAATGGCGTTATGCATAGGAAATGAAGTTAATTAAATTAGACTGGTAGGCTAAACCGACCTTCTCTGGTAGATACATGAATTTCTTCACGTATTACGCTATTTCCTCCAAAATAAATCGTATCTTATCTGTGATAGTATAAGTAGAATACTGAAACTTTCAGATAAATCACTCCATCAAAGAAAAAAAACTTTTTCGCTTATATAACATTTTTGTCAACAATGGTTATCCATCTAAATTGGTGAAGAATATTGTTTGCTATTCCTCAATAGTTAGCTTTGGCAACAGTGAACACCCTACAGTGAGTACTTCAAACAGGCCCACTGTAGAGCCCAACACTAAACCGGATGATCATATGGTTCAAAGATACTTTCGTTTTCCCTTCATCAATGAACTTATTTCCAAAATATCCAGATTGTTCAAGGACTTTCCTATTAAGATTGCACCTGACAATAATAGAACTTTAAGTCGTCTTTTCTAAGTGTTAATCTCCAAGTCCGTTAGAATTACAATCGAGTGTCATTTATCGAATCCCATGTCAAAATTGTGATGCCACTTACAATGACCAGACATAGACAGTATTTGAAAAGGAGAATTAGACAATACATTTTATTTGTTAAATTTTACGATATTATGTAGGGAAACATATTTACGATCTTTTGTCTATTAATTTATTAAATATTAAAATAAATATTAATAATTTGAGTAGCAATATCACCAGTACTCATTTGCTTGATGAAAGATGAAATGACGTTACAACTTCAATTGCTTTATTTCACTAGATTATTTTCTATTAAATTTTTTATAAGTATTGTACATTCTAGTATTTAATTAATTAAATTAGATCATCATTTTAACCAGTTTACAACACTTTAGGTTATTCTCTAGTCTTAAAGTTGTATTTTATATTTTTTAAAAGTTGGCACTACCGCTTTCTTATTTCGCGCGCTTACTGTTTGAGAGTTTGTGTTGTTAACCTAATCACCGCACGTGGTTTTACATTTCTCTTGTGGGTTGAATTTTATTCAAAATTATGTATTTTACACTAATTAAGTGTTTGTAGCTTTCATTTTCTTTTTACAAGTTAATATAGTCTCAATTAATGTATTATCTTCTTAGATGAAATGTTTTCTTATAGAATCTTGTTTCTCTGGTGAAGCTAGAAATATACAACAAAAGCTTAGAATTCATGTAAAAAAGGAATCGTTTTTGGCTGCTTTTCCCATTATATCATCTTTAACCGTTGACCTTTCTTATAGGAAATGAATATGAGTTCATTCTGCACATTTATTGTAGGTGTTTTTATTACTTAACTTATTATTTTTTCAACTGAAGCATTAGTATGTAGTTATTTGTGAAAATGACAAAACAACGGTATAACATTACCTATACCAACTACTCGCCACAGAATAAGACAACTTACACGTTTTTATACTTATACTGCCAACTTAAGATTAAAGAAGAACAAATCCATGATTACTAGAGGATAGAAATAGTTGATGATATGGTACAATAAGCCTTAGTGGAACCACTACTGATAGTTCATAAGTCATTGTGAACATGACGACCCTTCATTTCTGAGCATTCCCTAACAGCCACAAATATAGCAGAGATATTTTTCGTGAGAGGTTTTTGAATATATTTTTTTTTATATTTTATCTAAATATAGATAAAACATACAATTGAAATATTTACTCCATATTTTAAAGAAATGTAAGCTTGATATTTTTTAAAATATTTGTAAAATATATGAAAATTGAGATTTTTTTATGCAATTATACAAAGCTATTTCATTTCCCAGAATGAACTAAAATTGTTTGTAGACAGTAACCTATATACCTGGGTTGTTTAGAATGTATAACATCGATAATAAAAAGCTATATGAAGCTTTTCCGAAAAATAAAAAGAACATACCTAGAGGTGTCTAAAGGGGAAGAACTTGTTTAATAATTAATGCTACATAACATATATATTTGTAGAACAATAAACTAAGCTATATGCGTAATACGGGTCTTTTAAAATAAAAACTTACTAATAGACCTCAATATTTCGTCATATATTTATGACTTCCTCAGGAGGACATCTACAATATTACAAAGAAATGAACAATAGTAATAAAATATTTAAATAATACTTACAAAGTTCAATATAATAATAAATTATACGTATTTTAAATTTAGAATTTGTTAAAAGTCAAAAAACATTTTGTAAACAAGGTAATGTTATACTATGTATTTTTTAAAATGTTGCAATAAATATGGTTAGTTGATTTGTGTCTGTGTTTGAAATAATTGAATTTTGATTACTGTTAATATGAACCATTTTCTAGAAAATAACCACTTTTTGTAATTACTTTCAACATCAAGAATTTTAGTATTATCATAATTAAAATTGTGGTCTAAATTTTGAAAATGTAAAGACAAGGCACATGAACGTTTACCTATACGACTATCACTTTTATGTAGAACGTATTCCTAATATATTTTCGATAATATATTATACATATTATGTTAATATAACTAATATTCAAGAAAGATTCAATATTTTCTAAATATTTCTAAAATATGAGACAAATAAGTTGGCTACTGGGGTTGTTTGATAATCCCATGTTTTGAGCTATCCTTTCGTTAGTAGGATACCTTGTATTAATACAGTTATCCGTCAGCATAACATTTTTTTCCGGATTTTAGAAGCCAGAAAAAAATTATTTGGTGCCCACCCTGGTTACCTGCTTGATTTTTCAACTTCTATCTTGTCTATATTCCCTCATTAATGAAACAACGATTTTTTAATTAATTTTCTCTTTTCCCGCTTTCTCCCCGAATTAATTATATTTTTATTGAAAATTTTACTACACAAAGCTCGAATTAAATAACTTAGCTTTCACCCGCAGTACGGCCCGGACAGATATTTCGCTTCGAACTCATTATCGAGTAAAGCTAAATCTGTTTTATCGATTTGCAATTAAAAGCCTTTTTCGTTGTGCACACTAACCTTTTTTTTTTTTTTTATTTTGTTTTTCTCTATACTAACCGCAGCGGTGATTTAGCGCGCACAGGCGTGCGGTATAGAGAACCGTTTAAACAAGAACCACGAAAATGTTCGATATTGCGAAGTTGGCGTGGAAGTGGGGTGGACACGTTTATTTATTCATGCGGACAAATGCAATATTAAAGGGTAAAACTTTAAATTGCGGATTTTGACTTCGTGCAAATATAGGCACCTCGTTTATTTTATTTTTATTTTAATTTATGAAAAATATGCATTTGACGTAATGTAAAATCTCGAAAAACTCAACTAATTGAGTACCAACATTAAATATGCAGTAGTTTGTTCGGAAGAAGTTTAAAATATATTTAACAAAGTATAAATTACGAAGTAGATCCTTTATAGTGCTATAGACTATTTCAAGATATAAAAATATCACTTTTAATGTCTGTAATGATTATACCGCAACCTGTATTTAAAGCCTTCTAGGTTTACTTGCTTATAGCATATGAAACCGCAGATCGTGTTTACTATAAATAGGGGCCTATAAGATGATAATAATAATAATATAATAGGCGAGAAATGTAATTTTAATGTATCTGTAATATACAGGTATTCCACGTAAGTGGTTCATTAAAAGTTTATGATGTTCTATTATTTACTTATGTTTGAGATTTGCCCATTATCTGTTGATTGGAACTATAATGTAAAACATTCAACCAAAATATACTCCGGGTGATCGAAATGATATACTTGGTTATTTTAAATAGAAGAATAATATTTTTATTCATTTTAATTCTACGACCATAAATACCCAGCATTCATTAGTTATTCTATGGTTAAAGCATTTTACATTTATAGTTCCAATGAAAGATAATGCTGGAAAATTCAAATATATAAATAATAGAACATCATAAACTCTTAATGAACCACTTACGTGGAATATCTTGTATATTAAAATTGTTTTGTTAATCAGTCGTCATTAATAATTATGAAATTTTGATGGGATATATATGAATGATTAAACTTAATCTCTATTACTTCATCTAGAATTAATTAAAAGAATACTTATCTCTTTCAAGCAGCAGCTAAAAATATTGTCGCAACCCTTTGCCTTAAGGGTTGGGCGTTTGTTTCTTTAAACTTAATTATATTTATATATCTTTATTTGTTTCTTAAACCTAACTTATTTCTATGAAGTGAAACTTTTCGTGGGAATGTTAAAACATTAAAAAGATCCCAATATATGTTTTAGAATAGAATTTTATATTTTAAGGTGTTGGTAGTTGTAAGATTACAGATTGGGTAATTATTAATCCCTCCCAATCCAGATTCCGTGATAGTTTTGTTCGTTGGTATTACTGGAGCATATTTTATTTTTCACAAATGTGTAAAGAGGTAATCTTCTATACTGTTTTACTTAGGAGCCAGTGAAGAAAGCGTAATCTAAACGAAGAGATCTTATGTTTGAAAAAAATAAACAGTTTAGACTTTCTAGAAACTAGAGTAATTCTAACTAATTCTAAACTTATCAGATATATAATTGAAACTTAAATTTCTCCCTTGCAACAAATGCGTCTTTCATAAATCATTTTTCAAGATTCCAAATTGTATTCCCATAATGCGTCTGGATTTTGAATTCCACTGCGATAGTGGGATGTTAAAATAAATGCGTCTTCCTCAGAAGTAACCATCTTTTTAACTAAAACTGAAAAGTAATTGCATATATGTAGTCTTAACAAGGAACATGTAACCAAAAGCGCCATCTGTTTTGAGTACATCTTAGCCAATAGGAAGTCAAGCTCTCCCAAGCTCGGTTATATACTCATTACTTTAGATGCGTGATGCGCTGCGATCCGGCGCCCAAAGACACCGAAAAATGAATGTTATAGTCATAATCTAAGGTGATAAAATAATACGTAGTGCTGTGGACACCTTGTATTTCGCGAGAGTTTTTTTTTAAGTTGCACAGATGTTTTCATGTTTACTCCGATCTGCCTTTGTCGATGTTTCGGGCGGGTTTTCGCAAGTTCAAATATTTTATTTTGTATAAGATTTAGTTTATGAATTGATTGTATAATTTATTTATTTAAATATTCTGTTGTTTTAAATTAATTTCTTTCTATAAAATGGATAGCGTGCGCTAGTGTAGTTCTTGTCTTTTCTAGTAGTTTTCTTCGATCATTTGTGCGTTCGTTGCACCAGCTGTTGATAATGTATCGACTGCTTAACCTTGTGAGGGCTAGTCCGAGATTGAACAAGCGTGATAAGTTAATTTTAATTTCATTGCTGCATTTTGTAATACTTATGATTTAAGATTTGAATTCGCGTTTATTGATTTATTTCGTCCATCAAGGAACTCGCTTGATAATAATTGTTATAATTGTTGTGTAAAATTTAGATATAAGATCATTTATTATTTCGTGCAGGAAGATAGATTTTTTGTTTTTTTTTTCTCTCATTATATTTAAAGAGATTTTTTTCGTTTTTTAATTTCGCTGATTTGTAATATTTTAATCACCTGGGTTGGTAATAGAGCACTGTGCTGTATTTAAAGTTTTCTTTTGTTAATTACTGATTGTCCACGTTTAATTTAGTTTGTTTTGAATTTGAAACCACGTGGATGATGGATATAAAAAGGAATATCTTCTTGAACAATTTTTTTTTGTTTTATAGAGAATTTAGCATTGTCCTTTGGTAATTAGAACGAGCAGTTTTGATTTAGACCAGGACCTTTTGTCCATGGTTTTTTTTTCTGCATATTTGTAATTAACAATTTTTTTCTTTCTTTTTTTATAAAAAATTTGTAATTGTTATTTAACGTCATTCTAAATTTTGTTCTTTATTTTAATTAAACCTTTAATTTTTGGGTAAATTAGAAGTCAGTTTTCATTCACCACATTTTACTTTCGTGATTGCTTTTAATTTGCGAGGTAACTCTGAGTTAATTGTTCTTTGCGCCTTTTTATGTTTATCCGTT
>RXPK01002774.1:0-38446 GCA_004143645.1 Protaetia brevitarsis | reverse complement strand
ATCATTGAAATATTAGGATAGTTGGTACCACCTAGTTGTTGCACGTAAGTTTGGCGCGATTCTAAGTCTGGAAAGGGAAATATTAACAGTTATATATGAATTAAGGCAGATTTCGTGAACGATAACTAACGGAAATTTTTTACGCGCAATCGATTGAAATATGTAGATGGTTGGTACCAACTAGTTTAGATGCACGTAAAATTTGGCGCGATTTGATGTCTCGAAGAGAAAATTTAACAGGTTATATTGAAATTAAGCATGATTTCGTGAAACGATATACTACACGGAAATTTTTTCACGGGCAAGGCTAAAATATGTCGGATAGGTGGTACTAACCTAGTTAGATGCACGTAAATTGCCGATTCTAATTCTAGAAGGAAATACTACATTTAACGTAAATGATGATCTCTTCGAGAAACGACGATTTACTGCACGGAAAATTTTTTCACGCGCAATGAATTGAAATATTGGATAGTGGTACCAACTAGTTGGTTGCACGTAAAGTTTGGGCGATTTATGTTGGAGGAAAATATTAACAGTTATATATGAAATAAGGCATGATTTCGTGACGATATACTACACGGAAATTTTTTCACCGGCAATCGATTGAAAATTTATGTAGGTTGGTACCACCTAGTTTGGTTGCACGAAAGTTTGGCGCGATTCTAATGTCTGGAGGGAAATATTAACATTATATATGAAATAAGGCTGATTTCGGAAACGATATCCTACACGGGAAATTTTTTCACGCGGCAATCGTGAATATTCGATAGGTTGTACTAACCAGTTATATGCACGTAAAGTTTGCGCGATTCTATGTCTAGAAGGGAAGATATTAACTATTTATACGTAAATCGACTGATCTCTTCGCGAAACGACGATACTGCACGGAAAATTTTTTCCGGCATCGATTGAAATATGTAGGATAGGTTGTACCACCTAGTTTTGTTGCACGTAAAGTTTGGCGCGATTCTAATGTCTGGAAGGGAAAATATTACTGTTATGTATGAAATTAGGATGATTTCGTGAACGTATTTACTACACGGGAATTTTCACGCGCAATCGATGATAATATGTAGGATAGGTTGTACTAACCTAGTTTAGATGTACGTAAATTTGGGCGCGATTCTAATGTCTAGAAGGAAAATTTAACATTATATGTAAATCGACTGTCTCTTCGCGGAACCGACGATTACTGCACGGAAAAATTTTTTCACCGCATCGATTGAAAGTATGTAGATAGGTTGGTCCAACCTATTGGTTGCACGTAAAGTTTGCGCGTTCAATTGTGAAGGGAAAATATTAAAGTTATATATGAAATTAAGGCAGATTCGTGAACGATATACTATACGGAAATTTTTTCCGCGGCAATGGATTGAAAATCTGTCGGATAGTTGTACTAACCTAGTTAGATGCACGTAAATTTGGCGCATTTAATGTTCTGAAGGGAAATATTACATTTATTTAAATTGACTGATTTCGTGAATCGATATACTGCCGGAAAATTTTTCACGCGCAATGGATTGAAAAATGTAGATAGGTTGTACCAACCTGTTGGTTGCACGTAAAGTTTGGCGATTCTAATCGGAAGGGAAATATAACAGTTATAATGAAATTAAGGGCATGATTTCGTGAAACGATTACTACACGGAAATTTTTTCACGCGGCAATCGATAAAAATGTAGGTAGTGGACCACCTAGTTTGGTTCACGTAAAGTTTGGCCGATTCTACTGCTGGAGGGAAAATATTAACAGTTATACGTTAAATCGACTGATCTCTTCGAGAAACACGATTTACTGCAGGAAAATTTTTTCACGCGGCAATTGATTGAAAATATGTGGATAGTTGTACCACCTAGTTTGTTGCACGTAAGTTTGGCGCGATTCTATGTCTGAAGGAAAATTAACATTATATATGAATTAAAGCATGATTTCGTGAAACGATTAACTACACGGAAATTTTTCACGGGCAATGATTGAAAATATGTAGAAGGTTGTACCAACCTAGTTGGTTGCACGTAAGTCGGCGCGATTTCTAGTCTGGAGGAAAATATTAACAGTTATACGTAATCGACTGATCTCTCGAGAAACGCGATTTACTGCACGGAAAATTTTTCACGCGGCAATCGATTTGAAAATATGTAGGGTAGGTTGGTTACCAACCTAGTTTGGTGACGTAAAGTTTGGCGCGATTCTAATGTTGGAGGAAAATAATAACAGTTATATATGAATTTAAAGCTGATTTCTGAAAGAATACTACACGGAAAATTTTTTCACGCGCAATCGATTGAAAATATGTAGGATAGGTTGGTACCAACCTACTTGGTTGCACGTAAAGTTTGGCGCGATTTAAGTTCGAAAGGAAAATATCAGTTATAATGAATTAAGGCTGATTTCGTGAAACGATCTCACACGGAAATTTTTCACGCGGGCAATCGATGGAAAATGTCGGATAGTTGGTATAACTAGTTATATGCACGTAAGTTTGCGGATTCTAATTCTAGAAGGGAAGATATTACATTTATACGTTAATCGACTGATCTCTTCGCGAACGCGATTTACTCACGGAAAATTTTTCACGCGGCCAATCGATGAAATATGTAGGTAGTTGGTACCACCTAGTTTGGTTGCACGTAAAGTTTGGCGCGATTCTAATGTCTGGAAGGGAAAATATTAACAGTATATAGAAATTAAGGCTGATTTCGTGAAACGATATACTTCCACGGAAAATTTTTTTACGCGGCAATTGGATTGAAATATGTAGGATAGGTTGGTACCAACCTAGTTTTAGATGCAGTAAAGTTTGCGCGTATTCTAATGTCTGGAAGGAAATATAACAGTATATATGAATTAAGGCATGATTTCGTGAACGATTATACTACACGGAAAATTTTTCACGCGGCCATCGATTGAAAATATGTAGGAAGTTGGACACCTAGTTTAGATGCACGTAAGGTTTGGCGCGATTCTAATGTCTGGAGGGAAAATATTATCATTATATATGAAATTAAGCAGATTTCGTGAAACATATATAACGCTAAAATTCTTTCACGCGCATTGATTGAAAATATGTCGGATAGTTGTTACTAACTAGTTAGATGCACGAAAATGGCGCGATTCTAAGTTAGAAGGGAAGATATTAACATTTATACGTAATCGCCTGATCTCTTCGCGAAACGACGATTTCTGCACGGAAAATTTTTTCACGCGGTAATCATTGAAATATGTAGGATAGGTGGTTACTAACCTGTTTAAATGACGTAAAGTTGGCGCGATTTAATTCTAAAGGGAAAATTAACATTATATTAAATCGACGATTCTTTTCCGAAACGCGATTTACTGCACGGAAAATTTTTACGCGGCAACGATGAAAGTATGTAGGATAGTTGGTACCGACTGTTCGGTTGCACGTAAAGTTTGGCGCGATTCTAATTCTGAGGGACAATATTAACAGTTATATTGAATTAGGCATGTTTCGTGAAACGAGATACTACACGGAAAATTTTCACGCGCAATGTATTGAAATATGTCGGATGGTTGTATAACTTAGTTTAGATGCACGTAAATTCGGCGGATTCTAATGCTAAAGGGAAAGTATTAACATTTTACGGAATCGACTGATCTCTTCGAGAAACGACGATTTACTGCACGGAATTTTTTCACGCGGAATGATGAAGATATGTAGGATGTTGGTACCAACTAGTGTTGCACTAAAGTTTGGCGGATTCTAATGTCTGGAAGGAAAATATTAACAGTTTATCGAATTAAGGCATGATTTTGTGAACGATATACTACACGGAAAATTTTTTCACGCGACTCGATTGAAAATTGTAGGATAGGTGTACGACTAGTTTGGTTGCTCGTACAGTTTGGCCGATTCTATGTCGAAGGAATAATTAAGTTATATATGAAATTACAGCATGATTTCGTGAACTGATATACTACACGGAAAATTTTTTACGCGGCATCGATTGAAAATATATAGGATATGGTTGGTACCACCTAGTTAGATGCGCGTAAAGTTTGGCGCGATTCTGATGTCTAGAAGAGAAAATTTAACAGTTAAATGAAATTAAGGCATGATTTCGTGAAACGATATACTACACGGAAATTTTCATCGCGGCAAGGATTGAAAATATGTCGGATAGTTGGTACTAACTAGTTAGATGCACGTAAAATTGCGCGATTCTAATGCAGAGGAAAATATTAACATTTATACGTAAATCGACTGATCTCTTCGAGAAACGACGATTTACTGCACGGAAAATTTTTCACGCGCAATGGATTGAAAAATGTAGATATTTTGTACCAACTAGTTTGGTTGCACTAATTGGCGCGATTCTAATGTCTTGGAGTGGAAAATATTAACATTTATATATGAAATTAAGGCATGTTTTCGTTGAACGATATACTACACCGAAAATTTTTCACGCGGCAATCGATGCAATATGTAGATAGGTTGGTACCAACCTAGTTTGTTGCAGTAAAGTTTGGCGCAATTCTAATGTCTGGAAGAAAATATTAACAGTTATATATAAATTAAGGCTGATTTCGTGAAACGATATACTACACGGAAATTTTTTCACGCGGCAATCGATTGAAAATATGTAGATAGTTGGTACTAACCTAGTTTATGCACGTAAGTTGGCCGATTTCTATGTCTAAAGGAAATATTAAATTTATACGAAATCGACGATCTTTCGAGATAACGAGATTTACTACGCGAACATTTTTTCACGCGGCAATCGATTGAAATATGTAGATAGTTGTACCAACCGTTTGGTGCAGTAAAGTTTTGGCGCATTCTAATGTCTGGAAGGGAAAATATTAACAGTATATATGAATAAGGCATATTTGTGAAACGATGTTTCTACACGGAAAATTTTTTCACGCGGCAATCGATTGAAAATATGTCGTATAGGTTGTACTAACCTGTTTATATGACGTAAAGTTTGGCGCGTTTAATGTCTAGAGGGAAGATATTAACATTATACTAAATCGATGATCTTTCGGCGAAACGACGATTTCACGGAAAATTTTTCACGCGGCAATCGATTGAAAATATGTAGGATAGGTTGTACAACCTAGTTTGTTGCAGAAGTTTGGCGCGTTCTAAGTCTGGAAGGGAAATATTACAGTTTGTATGAAATTAAGGCATGATTTCGTGAAACGATATACTACACGGAAATTTTTTTACGCGCAATCGATTGAAAATGTGGGATAGTTGGTACTAACCATTTAGATGCAGTAAGTTGGCGCGATTCTAAGTCTAGAAGGAAATATAACATTGATATGTAATCGGCTGATCTCTCGCGAAACGACGATTTACTGCACGGAAATTTTTTCACGCGCAATCGATTGAAAGTATGTAGGATAGGTTGGTACCAACCTAGTTGGTTGACGTAAGGTTTTGGGCGATTCTAATGTCGGAAGGAAAATTAACCAGTTATATATGAAATTAAGGCATGATTCGTGAAACGATATACTACACGGAAATTTTTTTCACGCGGCAATGGATTGAAATATGTCGGATAGGGTTGGTATACCATTTTAGATGACGTAAAATTTTGGCGCGATCTAATGTCTGAAGGAAATATTAACATTTATCTTAATGACTGATCTCTTCGAGAAACGACGATTTACTGCACGGAATTTTTTCACGGGGCGATGGATTGAAATATGTAGGTTGGTTGTACCAACCTAGTTTGGTTGCACGTAAAGTTGGCGCGATTCTAATGTTCTGGAAGGGAAACTATTAACAGTTTTTATAGTGAAATTAAGTCATGATTTCTGTTGAACGATATACTACACGGAAAATTTTTTTCACGCGGCTATCGATTGAAAATATGTAGGATAGGTTGGTACCAACCTGTTTGGTTGCACGTAAAGTTTGGCGCGATTCTAATGTCTGGAAGGGAAAATATTAACAAGTTATGTACGTAATTCGACTGATTCTTCGAGAAACGGACGGATTTACTGCACGGAAATTTTTTCACTCGCGGCACATTGATTGAAAATATGTAGGATTAGGTTGTGTACCAACCTAGTTTGTTGCACGTAAAGTTTGGCGCGATTCTAATGTCTGGAGGGAAATATTAAGCAGTTTATATATAAATTAAAGCATTGATTCTGAAACGCTATACTACTACACGGAAAATTTTTGCACGCGGCACAATCGATTGAAAATATGTAGGATAGGTTTGTACCAACTAGTTGGTTGCACGTAAGTCTGGGGCGATTCTAATGTCTTGGAAGGGAAAAATATTACAGTTATTATGTAAATCGACTGATCTCTTCGAGAAACGCGATTTACTGCACGGAAAATTTTTTCACGCGGCAATCGATGTAAATATGTAGGTAGTTTGGTATCAACCTGGTTTGGTGGCACGTAAAAGTTGGCGCGATTCTAATGTCTGAAGGGGAAAATATTAACAGTTATATATTAATTAAAGCTATTTCCGTGGAAACGATCTACTACACGGAAATGGTTTTTCACGGGGCAATCGATTGTAAATATGTAGGATAGTTTGTTAGCAACCTAGTTTGGTTGCACGTAAAGTTTGGCGCGATTCTAATGTCTGGAAGGAAAATATTAACAGTTATAGTATGAAATTAAGGCATGATTTCGTGAAAACGATATCCTACACGGAAAATTTTTCACGCGGTGCAATCGATTTGAAAATATGTCGGATAGGTTGGTACTAACCTAGTTTAATGCACGTAAAGTTTGGCGCGATTCTAATGTCTAGAAAGGGAATATTAACATTTATACGTAAATCGACTGATCTCTTCGTAAACGACGATTTTACTGCAACTGAAAATTTTTTCACGCGGCAATCGATTGAAAATATGTAGGATAGGTTGGTACCAACCTAGTTTGGTGCACGTAAAGTTTGGCGCGATTCTAATGTCTGGAAGGGAAATATTAAACAGTTATATATGAAATTTAAGGCATGATTTCGTGAAACGATATACTACACGTAAATTTTTTTACGCGGCAATCGATTGAAAATATGTAGGATAGGTTGTTACCAACCTAGTTTAGATGCACGTTAAAAGTTTGGCGCGATTCTGATGTCTAGAAGAGAAAATATTAACAGTTATATATGAAATTAAGGCATGATTTCGTGAAACGATATACTACACGGAAAATTTTTTCACGCGGCAACGATTAAAAATATGTCGGATAGGTTGGTTACTAACCTAGTTTAGATGCACGTAAAATTTGGCGCGATTCTATATGTCTAGAAGGGAAAATACTAACTTTATACGTTTAAATCGAGTGATCTTCTCGAGAAACGACGATTACTGCACGGAAAATTTTTTTCACGCGGCAATGAATGAAATATGTAGGATAGGGTTGGCTACCAAGCCTTAGTTTGGTTTTTTTGTGCTGACGTTAAGTTTTGGCGCGATCTTCTGAAGTCTGGAAGGGAAAATATTAACAGTTATTATATGAAATCTTAAGCATTGATTTCGTGAAACGATATACTACACGGAAAATTTTTTCACGCGGCAATCGATTGAAAATATGTAGGATAGGTTGGGTACACTCAGTTTGGTTGCACGTAAAGTTTGGGGCGATTTCTAATGTCTGGAGGGAAAATGTTAACAGTTATATATGAAATGTAGGCATGATTTGCGTGAAAACGATATACTACCCGGAAAATTTTTTCACGCTGGCAATCGATTGAAATATGGTAGGATAGGTTGGTACCAACCTAGTTTGGTTGCACGTAAAGTTTGGCGTCGATTCTAATGTCTGGAAGGGAAAATATCTACAGTTATCCGTAAATCGACTGAAGTCTCTTCGGATTCGGAAACGACGATTTACTGCACGGGAAAATTTTTTTCAGCGGCAATTGATTGAAAATATGTAGGATAGGTATTTGGTACCAACTAGTTTGGGTTGCACGTAAAGTTTGGCGCGATTCTAAGTGTCTGGAAGGGAAATTATTAACAGTTTATATATGAAATTAAGCATGATTTCGTGAAACGATATTACTACACGGAAAATTTTTTTCACGCGGTCAAGTCGGTTTGAAAATATGTAGGATAGGTTGGGTACCAACCTGAGTTTGGTTGCACGTGAATTTTTGCCGTCGCCATTCTAATGTCTGGAAGGGAAAATATTAACAGTTATACGTAGATCGACTGATCTCTTCGAGAAACGACGATTTACTGCACGGAAAATTTGTTTCACGCGGCAATCGATTGAAAATATGTTAGGGTAGGTTGGTACCAACCTAGGTTTGGTTGCACGTAAAGTTTGGCGCGATTCTAATGTCTGGAAGGGAAAATATTAACAGTTATATATGAAGTTAAAGCATGATTTCGTGAAACGATCTATTACTACACGGAAATTTTTCACGCGGGCAATTCGATTGAAAATATGTAGATGAGTGTTGGTACCAACCTAGTTTGGTTGCACGTAAGTTTGGCGCGATTCTAATGTCTGGAAGGGAAAATATTAACAGTTTATATGAAATTAGGCTTAATTTCGTGAAAGATATCCTACACGGAAAATTTTTTCACGCGGCAATCGATTGAAAATATGTCGGATAGGTTGGTACTAACCTAGTTTATATGCCACTAAAGTTTGGCGCGATTCAATGTCTAGAATGGGAAGATATTAACATTATACGTAAATTGACTGATCTCTTCGTGAAACGACGATTTACTGCACGGAAAATTTTTTCACGCGGCAATCGATTGAAAATATGGGTAGGATAGGTTGGTACCAACCTAGTTTGGTTGGCACGTAAGGTTTGGCGCGATTCTAATGTTGGAAGGGAAAATATTAACAGTTATATATGAAATTAAGCATGATTTCGTGAAAACGATATACTACCCGGAAAATTTTTTAGCGCGGCAATCGATTGAAAATATGTAGGATAAGGTTGGTACCAACCTAGTTTAGGATGCACGTAAAAGTTTGGCGCGATTCTGATGTCTTAGAAGAGAAATATTAACAGTTATATATGAAATTAAGGCATGATTTCGTGAAACGATATACTAACACGCGAAATTTTTTCACGCGGCAACGGATTGAAAATATGTGGATAGGTTGGTACTAACCTAGTTTAGTATGCACGTAAAATTTTGGCGCGATTCTAATGTCTAGAAGGGAAAATATTAACATTTATACGTAAATCGACTGATCTCTTCGAGAAACGACGATTTACTGCAGGGAAATTTTTTTCACGCGGCAATCGATGAAAAATATGTAGGATAGGTTGGTACCAACTAGTTTGGTTGCACGTAAGTTTGCGCGATTCTAATGTCTGGAAAGGGAAAATATTAACAGTTATATATGAAATTAAGGCATGATTTCGTGAAACGATATCCTACAACGAAAATTTTTTCACGCGGCAATCGATTGAAAATATGTCGGATTAGGTTGGTACTAACCTAGTTTATATGCACGTAAAGTTTACGCGATTCTAATGTCTAGAAGGGAAGATATTAACATTTATACGGTAAATCGACTGATTCTTCGCAAAACGACGCATTTAGCTGCACGGAAAATTTTTTTCACGCGGGCAATCGAATGAAAATATGTAGGATAGGTTGGTACAACCTAGTTTTGTTTGCACGTAAAGTTTGGCGCGATTCTAATGTCTGGAAGGGAAAATTATTAACAGTTATATATGAAATTAAGGCATGATTTCGTGAAACGATATACTACACGGAAAATTTTTTTACGCGGCAATCGATTGAAAACATGTAGATAGGTTGAATACAACCTATTTTAGATGCACGTAAAGTTTGGCGCGATTCTGATGTCTAGAAGAGAAAATATTAACATTATAATGAAATTAAAGGCATGATTTCGTGAAACGATATACTACACGGAAAATTTTTTCACGCGGCAACGGATTGGAAAATATGTCGGATAGGTTGGTACTAACCTAGTTTAGATGCACGTAAATTTGGCGCGATTCTAATGTGTCTAGAAGGGAAAAATATTAACATTTATACGTAAATCGACTGATCTCTTCGAGAAACGACGATTTTACTGCACGGAAAATTTTTCAACGCGGCAATGAATTGAAAATATGTAGGATAGGTTGGTACAACCTAGTTTGGTTGCACGTAAAGTTTGGCGGCGATTCTAATGTCTGGAAGGGAAAATATTAACAGTTATATATGAAATTAAGGCATGATTTCGTGAAACGATATACTACACGGAAAATTTTTCGACGCGGAATCGATTGAAAATATGGTGGATAGGTTGGTACCAACCTAGTTTGGTTGCACGTAAAGTTTGGCGCGATTCTAATGTCTAGGAAGGGAAATATTAATAGTTTTTATATGAAATTTAGGCATGATTTCATGAAACGATTTACTACACGGAAAATTTTTTTCACGCGGCAATGGATTGAAAATTGTAGATAGGTTGGTACTAACCCAGTTTAGATGCACGTAAGTTTGGCGCGATTCTAATGTCTGGAAGGGAAAATATTAACAGTTATATATGAAATTAAGGCATGCTTCGTGAAACGATTATCCTACACGGAAAATTTTTTCACGCGGCAATCGATTGAAAATATCGTCGGATAGGTTCGGTACTACACTAGTTTATATGCACGTAAAGTTTGGCGGCGATCTGTATGTCTAGAAGGGAAGATATTAACATTTATATCGTAAATCGACTGATCTCTCGCGAAACGACATTTTACTAGCACGGAAAATTTTTTCACGCGGCAAATCGATTGAAATATGTAGGATAGGTTGTACCAACCTAGTTTGGTTGCACGTAAAGTTTGCGCGATTCTAATGTCTGGAAGGGAAAAATTACATTATATGTGAATTAAGGCATGATTTCGTGACACGATATACTACACGGAAAATTTTTCACGCGGCAATCGATTGAAAATATGTAGGATAAGGTTGGTACTAACCTAGTTTTAGATGCTACGTAAAGTTTGGCGCGATTCTAATATGTCTAGAAGGGAAATATTAACGTTTATACGTAAAATCGACTGATCTCTTCGCGAAACGACGATTTACTGGCACGAAATTTTTTCACGCGGCAATCGATTGAAAATATGTAGGATAGGTTGGTACCAACCTAGTTTGGTTGCACGTAAAGTTTGGCGCGATTCTAATGTCTGGAAGGGAAAATATTAACAGTTATATATGAAATTAAGGCATGATTTCGTGAAACGCTATACTACACGGAAAATTTTTCACGCGCAATCGATTGAAATATGTAGGATAGGTTGGTACTAACCTAGTTTAGATGCACGTAAAGTTTGGCGCGATTCTAATGTCTAGAAGGGAAATATTAACGTTTATACGTAAATCGACTGATCTCTTCGAGAAACGACGATTTACTACACGGAAAATTTTTTCACGCGGCAATCGATTGAAAATATGTAGGATAGGTTGGTACCAACCTAGTTTGGTTGCACGTAAAGTTTGGCGCGATTCTAATGTCTGGAAGGGAAAATATTAACAGTTATATATGAAATTAAGGCATGATTTCGTGAAACGATATCCTACACGGAAAATTTTTTCACGCGGCAATCGATTGAAAATATGTCGGATAGGTTGGTACTAACCTAGTTTATATGCACGTAAAGTTTGGCGCGATTCTAATGTCTAGAAGGGAAAATATTAACATTATACGTAAATCGACTGATCTCTTCGAGAAACGACGATTTACTGCACGGAAAATTTTTTCACGCGGCAATCGATTGAAAATATGTAGGATAGGTTGGTACCAACCTAGTTTGGTTGCACGTAAAGTTTGGCGCGATTCTAATGTCTGGAAGGGAAAATATTAACAGTTATACGTAAATCGACTGATCTCTTCGAGAAACGACGATTTACTGCACGGAAAATTTTTTCACGCGGCAATCGATTGAAAATATGTAGGATAGGTTGGTACCAACCTAGTTTGGTTGCACGTAAAGTTTGGCGCGATTCTAATGTCTGGAAGGGAAAATATTAACAGTTATATATGAAATTAAGGCATGATTTCGTGAAACGCTATACTACACGGAAAATTTTTTCACGCGGCAATCGATTGAAAATATGTAGGATAGGTTGGTACTAACCTAGTTTAGATGCACGTAAAGTTTGGCGCGATTCTAATGTCTAGAAGGGAAAATATTAACGTTTATACGTAAATCGACTGATCTCTTCGAGAAACGACGATTTACTACACGGAAAATTTTTCACGCGCAATCGATTGAAAATATGTAGGATAGGTTGGTACGCAATCTAGTTTGGTTGCACGTAAAGTTTGCGGCGATTCTAATTTCTGGAAGAAAAATATTAACAGTTATATATGAAATTAAGGCATGATTTCGTGAAACGATATCCTACACGGAAAATTTTTTCACGCGGCAATCGATTGAAAATATGTCGGATAGGTTGGTACTAACCTAGTTTATATGCACGTAAAGTTTGGCGCGATTCTAATGTCTAGAAGGGAAGATATTAACATTTATACGTAAATCGACTGATCTCTTCGAGAAACGAGATTTACTGCACGGAAATTTTTTCACGCGGCAATCGATTGAAAATATGTAGGATAGTTGTACCAACCTAGTTTGGTTGCACGTAAAGTTTGGCGCGATTCTAATGTCTGGAAGGGAAAATATTAACAGTTATACGTAAATCGACTGATCTCTTCGAGAAACGACGATTTACTGCACGGAAAATTTTTTCACGCGGCAATCGATTGAAAATATGTGTAGGATAGGTTGGTACCACCTAGTTTGGTTGCACGTAAAGTTTGGCGCGATTTAATGTCTGGAGGGAAAATATTAACAGTTATATATGAAATTAAAGCATGATTTCGTGAAACGATATACTACACGGAAAATTTTTTCACGCGGCAATCGATTGAAAATATGTAGGATAGGTTGGTACCAACCTAGTTTAGATGCACGTAAAGTTTGGCGCGATTCTGATGTCTAGAAGAGAAAATATTAACAGTTATATATGAAATTAAGGCATGATTTCGTGAAACGATATACTACACGGAATTTTTTTCACGCGGCAACGGATTGAAAATATGTCGGATAGGTTGGTACTAACCTAGTTTAGATGCACGTAAAATTTGGCGCGATTCTAATGTCTAGAAGGGAAGATATTAACATTTATACGTAAATCGACTGATCTCTTCGCGAAACGACGATTTACTGCACGGAAAATTTTTTCACGCGGCAATCGATTGAAAATATGTAGGATAGGTTGGTACCAACCTAGTTTGGTTGCACGTACAGTTTGGCGCGATTCTAATGTCTGGAAGGGAAAATATTAACAGTTATATATGAAATTAAGGCATGATTTCGTGAAACGCTATACTACACGGAAAATTTTTTCACGCGGCAATCGATTGAAAATATGTAGGATAGGTTGGTACTAACCTAGTTTAGATGCACGTAAAGTTTGGCGCGATTCTAATGTCTAGAAGGGAAAATATTAACGTTTATACGTAAATCGACTGATCTCTTCGAGAAACGACGATTTACTACACGGAAAATTTTTTCACGCGGCAATCGATTGAAAATATGTAGGATAGGTTGGTACCAGCCTAGTTTGGTTGCACGTAAAGTTTGGCGCGATTCTAATGTCTGGAAGGGAAAATATTAACAGTTATATATGAAATTAAGGCATGATTTCGTGAAACGATATACTACACGGAAAATTTTTTCACGCGGCAATCGATTGAAAATATGTAGGATAGGTTGGTACCAACCTAGTTTAGATGCACGTAAAGTTTGGCGCGATTCTGATGTCTAGAAGAGAAAATATTAACAGTTATATATGAAATTAAGGCATGATTTCGTGAAACGATATACTACACGGAAAATTTTTCACGCGGCAATGGATTTAAAATATGTCGGATAGGTTGGTACTAACCTAGTTTAGATGCACGTAAAATTTGGCGCGATTCTAATGTCTAGAAGGGAAAATATTAACATTTATACGTAAATCGACTGATCTCTTCGAGAAACGACGATTTACTGCACGGAAAATTTTTTCACGCGGCAATCGATTGAAAATATGTAGGATAGGTTGGTACCAACCTAGTTTAGATGCACGTAAAGTTTGGCGCGATTCTAATGTCTGGAAGGGAAAATATTAACAGTTATATATGAAATTAAGGCATGATTTCGTGAAACGATATACTACACGGAAATTTTTTTCACGCGGCAATCGATTGAAAATATGTA
Organism: Protaetia brevitarsis; assembly: GCA_004143645.1. NCBI lineage: Eukaryota > Metazoa > Arthropoda > Insecta > Coleoptera > Scarabaeidae > Protaetia > Protaetia brevitarsis. The sequence goes on along the minus strand of RXPK01002774.1, from coordinate 24,251 downwards.
GGATAGGTTGGTACCAACCTAGTTTGGTTGCACGTAAAGTTTGGCGCGATTCTAATGTCTGGAAGGGAAAATATTAACAGTTATATATGAAATTAAGGCATGATTTCGTGAAACGATATCCTACACGGAAAATTTTTTCACGCGGCAATCGATTGAAAATATGTCGGATAGGTTGGTACTAACCTAGTTTAGATGCACGTAAAATTTGGCGCGATTCTAATGTCTAGAAGGGAAAATATTAACATTTATACGTAAATCGACTGATCTCTTCGAGAAACGACGATTTACTACACGGAAAATTTTTTCACGCGGCAATCGATTGAAAATATGTAGGATAGGTTGGTACCAGCCTAGTTTGGTTGCACGTAAAGTTTGGCGCGATTCTAATGTCTGGAAGGGAAAATATTAACAGTTATATATGAAAAGAGCAAGTAATAAATAACGCAAAAAAAAGGGAGAGAAAGCGATACAAAGTAAGGATTGGAACTTGGAATGTGAGGACAATGCTAGAAGTGGGTAAAATGGAGGAGATAGGGGAAGAAATGGAGAGATATCGTATAGAGGTACTTGCATTACAAGAAATTCGTTGGAAAGGGGAGGGACGAATTGACAGGGAAAAGTATTCCATTTTATACGGAGGAGAAAATACACAAGGAACAAATGGAACAGCATTTATGATTGGACGTAATAACAGACAGAAGATAATGGATTTTAAGAGAATAAGTGGTAGACTATCATATATCAGGATAAGGAATAACATTGCAAATATTAGTATCATCAATGCTTATGCGCCAGTGGAAGGAGCGTTAGAAGAAGAAAAAGAAAGATTTTATGCAGAAATTGACAAAACATGCGAAGGGCTACCTCAACATGATACATTAATAATCTTAGGAGACTTTAACGCAAAAATCGGGAAGGAAACTTACTTCAAGAATGTTATCGGAAAATATTCATTGCACGATATTACTACAGACAATGGAATTAGATGGTGTAATTTGGCGGCTCAATGGAATATGACTATAGCAAGCACTAAGTTCCAGCATAAAACCCAACACAAAATAACATGGCTCCTTCCTGGAAGAACAGTTGGTAACCAAATTGACCACATACTAATAAAAAAGGAGAGAGAAAGATGGATTCAGGACGTCAGATCATATAGAGGTACTAGCGTAAACACTGATCACCATTTAGTGATTGCAAAGATGACACTTAGAAAACCAGATAATGTTAAAAGGAAAAACATCAAGAGGAAATGGTGTCTGTATAAACTGAGAAAGAGCGAGAAGCAGATAGAATACGAGGAAGAAATTAAAGTAATGATACAAGAAAACGAACAGAAGGAAAGCATCGACGACGAATGGAGAAGTATAAAAAATGCTATAATAAGAGCGGCGGAAAAAACCATAGGAAAGGAAGGCGCACCAAAGCAAAAATCATGGTTTGACAAAGAATGTGAAATAATGATGGAGAGTAAAAGGAAAGCAAGAATGAGATGGCTAAGGTCTAATAACCAGAATGACTACGAGGAGTATAAGAAAAAAAGGAAAGAAGGTAATAAGATATTAAGGAGAGAAAAAAGAAGTGTGGATAGAGGAAATGATGGAGGAGATAGAAAGAGATAACAGGAACAACACTAAACTGTATCAATATACAAAAAAGCAAAAAAAGAAGGAGAATAGCAATGATCAACATAGAGAATGAAGTATGGGAGGATTATATAAAATCGAATGCACAAGAAGAAGGCGATGAACGGGAAGAATACTACTCAACTATCGAGACAACAGGGAGGTAGAAATAGAAGATCCTACAGTTGAAGAATGCAGGGAGTTAATAGGTAATTTAAAGTTTGGCAAAGCTTCAGGAGCAGATGACATTAGCAATGAACTGTTAAAAAATGGTGGAGCAGAGCTGACAAAAAGAATACATAATTTGCTAATACAAATAATGGAAGGCAGAACTTATCCCGGAAGATTGGAAGCAAGGAATAATAGTACCAATTCCAAAGAAAGAGATCTTACAAAGTGCGAGAACTATAGGCAAATAACATTACTAAACACAACATATAAACTATTTAACAACACTGTTATTTAAAACGGCTAAATGTATATACCGAAAGAGCAATTGGCGAGTACCAGAACGGATTTAGGAAGGGGAAGTCAACCGTGAACGCAATATATGTACTTAACCAAATTATAGAGAAGAGCTATGAAGAGGATATTGTGTTACATATAATTTTTGTAGATTTTAAAAAAGCCTTCGATAGCTTAAAAAGAAGTGTTATTCTAAAAGATGCAAAGAAATTGGGAATACCAGGAAAAATTCTAAGGCTGATCAAAGCAACAATGGAAGGCTCTATGGCGACAGTCCAAACCTATGAAGGAATATCCAGAGCAATAAATATCTATCGAGGAGTGAGGCAGGGTGATGGTTTATCCACAGCTTTGTTTAATATTGCTATTGAGGGAACTATACGAGCATGTGATCTAGGGGGGATAATAATAAATAGAGCTGTACAAGTAGTAGCCTTTGCAGATGACTTGGCAATTGTGGCAAGGGACAGAAGGACATTGGAAATAGCACTATTAGACTTAAGTAATGAAGCAGGAAAAAGAGGTTTGGAGATTAACCAAGAAAAGACAAAATATATGGAAGTAGCAAGGAAGGAGGGACTAAAGGATAAAGACTTACAGGTGGGACAATATAAGTTTGAAAAAGTTAAATCTTTTAAATATCTAGGAACAATTATACATAATAGAAACGAAAGGGGTTGGGAAATTGGTAATAGAATTCAATTAGGATATAAAGCGTACTATAAACATAAACAACTAATGGCAAGTAAAAATATTAGAAGGAAAACAAAACTGAAAATATATAAAAGTGTTATAAGACCGGTGGTGCTATACGCTGCGGAAACCATGTGCTTAACAAATAGAGAGGAAATCCAACTAAGAACTTTTGAGAGAAAGTTAATACGCAAGATATATGGACCGAAGAAATTTAACGAAGAATATAGACTATTAATGAACTGTGAGATAAATGAAGTACTGGGAGGAGAAGATGTTGTCAGAATAATAAAGTCGCAAAGAATGAGATGGTATGGCCATATAAATAGGGAACAAGAAGAGTCGTTATTAAGGAAAGTTACTAATTGGAAACCATGCGCTAATAGACCTAGGGGCAGACCAAAAACACGGTGGGAGGACCAAGTTATACAAGACATTAGAAGAATGGGAATTACGGGATGGAAAACAGAAATGAAGAATAGGAGACAGTGGAGAGAAATTTGCGAAAAAGCAAGAAGACACAAGAACCTATGAAACTGCAAGCAGAAGGGGCGGTGGAATGACGGACCACCATCACCTGAATCTATGTCTGAAGAGTTCTTAGGAGCGGCTAAGATTCCTTAGGGAATGTAAAGCCATATATATATATATATATATATATATATATATATATATGAAATTAAGGCATGATTTCGTGAAACACTATACTACACGGAAAATTTTTTCACGCGGCAATCGATTGAAAATATGTAGGATAGGTTGGTACCAACCTAGTTTAGATGCACGTAAAGTTTGGCGCGATTCTGATGTCTAGAAGAGAAAATATTAACAGTTATATATGAAATTAAGGCATGATTTCGTGAAACGATATACTACACGGAAAATTTTTTCACGCGGCAATGGATTGAAAATATGTCGGATAGGTTGGTACTAACCTAGTTTAGATGCACGTAAAATTTGGCGCGATTCTAATGTCTAGAAGGGAAAATATTAACATTTATACGTAAATCGACTGATCTCTTCGAGAAACGACGATTTACTGCACGGAAAATTTTTTCACGCGGCAATCGATTGAAAATATGTAGGATAGGTTGGTACCAACCTAGTTTGGTTGCACGTAAAGTTTGGCGCGATTCTAATGTCTGGAAGGGAAAATATTAACAGTTATATATGAAATTAAGGCATGATTTCGTGAAACGATTTACTACACGGAAAATTTTTTCACGCGGCAATCGATTGAAAATATGTAGGATAGGTTGGTACCAACCTAGTTTGGTTGCACGTAAAGTTTGGCGCGATTCTAATGTCTGGAAGGGAAAATATTAACAGTTATATATGAAATTAAGGCATGATTTCGTGAAACGCTATACTACACGGAAAATTTTTTCACGCGGCAATCGATTGAAAATATGTAGGATAGGTTGGTACTAACCTAGTTTAGATGCACGTAAAGTTTGGCGCGATTCTAATGTCTAGAAGGGAAAATATTAACGTTTATACGTAAATCGACTGATCTCTTCGAGAAACGACGATTTACTACACGGAAAATTTTTTCACGCGGCAATCGATTGAAAATATGTAGGATAGGTTGGTACCAACCTAGTTTGGTTGCACGTAAAGTTTGGCGCGATTCTAATGTCTGGAAGGGAAAATATTAACAGTTATATATGAAATTAAGGCATGATTTCGTGAAACGATATCCTACACGGAAAATTTTTTCACGCGGCAATCGATTGAAAATATGTCGGATAGGTTGGTACTAACCTAGTTTATATGCACGTAAAGTTTGGCGCGATTCTAATGTCTAGAAGGGAAGATATTAACATTTATACGTAAATCGACTGATCTCTTCGCGAAACGACGATTTACTGCACGGAAAATTTTTTCACGCGGCAATCGATTGAAAATATGTAGGATAGGTTGGTACCAACCTAGTTTGGTTGCACGTAAAGTTTGGCGCGATTCTAATGTCTGGAAGGGAAAATATTAACAGTTATATATGAAATTAAAGCATGATTTCGTGAAACGATATACTACACGGAAAATTTTTCACGCGGCAATCGATTGAAAATATGTAGGATAGGTTGGTACCAACCTAGTTTAGATGCACGTAAAATTTGGCGCGATTCTAATGTCTAGAAGGGAAAATATTAACATTTATACGTAAATCGACTGATCTCTTCGAGAAACGACGATTTACTACACGGAAAATTTTTTCACGCGGCAATCGATTGAAAATATGTAGGATAGGTTGGTACCAACCTAGTTTGGTTGCACGTAAAGTTTGGCGCGATTCTAATGTCTGGAAGGGAAAATATTAACAGTTATATATGAAATTAAGGCATGATTTCGTGAAACGATATCCTACACGGAAAATTTTTTCACGCGGCAATCGATTGAAAATATGTCGGATAGGTTGTACTAACCTAGTTTATATGCACGTAAAGTTTGGCGCGATTCTAATGTCTAGAAGGGAAGATATTAACATTTATACGTAAATCGACTGATCTCTTCGCGAAACGACGATTTACTGCACGGAAAATTTTTCACGCGGCAATCGATGAAAATATGTAGGATAGGTTGGTACCACCTAGTTTGGTTGCACGTAAAGTTTGGCGCGATTCTAATGTCTGGAAGGGAAAATATTAACAGTTATATATGAAATTAAGGCATGATTTCGTGAAACCGATATACTACACGGAAATTTTTTCACGCGGCAATCGATTGAAAATATGTAGGATAGGTTGGTACCAACCTAGTTTAGATGCACGTAATGTTTGGCGCGATTCTGATGTCTAGAAGAGAAAATATTAACAGTTATATATGAAATTAAGGCATGATTTCGTGAAACGATTTACTGCACGGAAAATTTTTTCACGCGGCAATCGATTGAAAATATGTAGGATAGGTTGGTACCAACCTAGTTTGGTTGCACGTAAAGTTTGGCGCGATTCTAATGTCTGGAAGGGAAAATATTAACAGTTATATATGAAATTAAGGCATGATTTCGTGAAACGCTATACTACACGGAAATTTTTTTCACGCGGCAATCGATTGAAAATATGTAGGATAGGTTGGTACTAACCTAGTTTAGATGCACGTAAAGTTTGGCGCGATTCTAATGTCTAGAAGGGAAAATATTAACGTTTATACGTAAATCGACTGATCTCTTCGAGAAACGACGATTTACTACACGGAAAATTTTTTCACGCGGCAATCGATTGAAAATATGTAGGATAGGTTGGTACCAACCTAGTTTGGTTGCACGTAAAGTTTGGCGCGATTCTAATGTCTGGAAGGGAAAATATTAACAGTTATATATGAAATTAAGGCATGATTTCGTGAAACGATATCCTACACGGAAAATTTTTTCACGCGGCAATCGATTGAAAATATGTCGGATAGGTTGGTACTAACCTAGTTTATATGCACGTAAAGTTTGGCGCGATTCTAATGTCTAGAAGGGAAGATATTAACATTTATACGTAAATCGACTGATCTCTTCGCGAAACGACGATTTACTGCACGGAAAATTTTTTCACGCGGCAATCGATTGAAAATATATAGGATAGGTTGGTACCAACCTAGTTTGGTTGCACGTAAAGTTTGGCGCGGTTCTAATGTCTGGAAGGGAAAATATTAACAGTTATATATGAAATTAAGGCATGATTTCGTGAAACGATATACTACACGGAAAATTTTTTCACGCGGCAATCGATTGAAAATATGTAGGATAGGTTGGTACCAACCTAGTTTAGATGCACGTAATATTTGGCGCGATTCTAATGTCTAGAAGGGAAAATATTAACATTTATACGTAAATCGACTGATCTTTTCGAGAAACGACGATTACTACACGGAAAATTTTTTCACGCGGCAATCGATTGAAAATATGTAGGATAGGTTGGTACCAACCTAGTTTGGTTGCACGTAAAGTTTGGCGCGATTCTAATGTCTGGAAGGGAAAATATTAACAGTTATATATGAAATTAAAACATGATTTCGTGAAACGATATCCTACACGAAAAATTTTTTCACGCGGCAATCGATTGAAAATATGTCGGATAGGTTGGTACCAACCTAGTTTAGATGCGCGTAATGTTTGGCGCGATTCTGATGTCTAGAAAGAAAATATTAACAGTTATATATGAAATAAGGCATGATTTCGTGAAACGTATACTACACGGAAAATTTTTTCACGCGGCAATGGATTTGAAAATATGTCGGATAGGTTGGTACTAACTAGTTTAGATGACGTAAAATTTGGCGGATTCTAATGTCTAGAAGGGAAGTATAACATTTATACGTAAATCGACTGATCTCTTCGGAAACGACGATTTACTGCACGGAAAATTTTTTCACCGGCGCAATCGATTGAAATATGTAGGATAGGTTGGTACCAACTAGTTTGGTTGCACGTAAAGTTTGCGCGATTCTAATGTCTGGAGGGAAAATATTAACAGTTATATATAAATTAAGGCATGATTTCGTGAAACGATATACTACACGGAAATTTTTTCACGCGGCAATCGATTGAAAATATGTAGGATAGGTTGTCCAACTAGTTTATTAGAACGTAAAATTCGGCGCATTTTCTAATGTCTGTAAGGGGAAAATATTAACATTTATACGTAAATCGACTGATCTCTTCGAGAAACGACGATTTACTACACGGAAAATTTTTCACGGGCAATCGATTGAAATATGTAGGAATAGTTGTACCAACCTAGTTTGTTGCACGTAAAGTTTGGCGCGATTCTAATGTCTGAAGGAAAATATTAACAGTATTATATGAAATTAGGCATGATTCGTGAAACAATATCCTACACGGAAAATTTTTTCACGCGGCAATGATTGAAAATATGTCGATAGGTTGTACTACCTTAGTTTAGATGCACGTAAAATTTGGCGCGATTCTAATGTCTAGAAGAAAAATATTAACATTTATACGTAATCGACTGATCTCTTTCGAGAAACGACGATTTACTACACGGAAAATTTTTTCACGCGGCAATCGATTGAAAATATGTAGGATAGTTTGGTACCAACTAGTTGTTGCACGTAAAGTTTGGCGCGATTCTAATGTCTGGAAGGAAAATATTAACAGTTATATATGAAATTAAGCATGATTTCTTGAAACGATATCCTACACGGAAAATTTTTTCACGCGGCAATCGATTGAAAATATGTCGGATAGGTTGGTACCAACCTAGTTTAGATGGCGCGTAATGTTTGCGCGATTCTGATGTCTAGAAGAGAAAATATTACAGTTATATATGAATTAAAGGCATGATTTCGTAAACGATATACTACACGGAAAATTTTTCACGCGCAATGGATTTGAAATATGTCGATAGGTTGTACTAACTAGTTTAGATGCACGTAAAATTGGCGCGATTCTATGTCTAGAGGGAAGATATTAACATTTATACGTAAATGGACTGATCTTTTCGCGAAACGACGATTACTGCACGGAAAATTTTTTCACGCGCAAATCGATTGAAAAATATGTAGGATAGTTGTACAACTAGTTTGGTTGCACGTAAAGTTTGCGCGATTCTAATGTTGGAGGGAAAATATTAACAGTCTATATATGAAATTAAGCATGATTTCGTGAAACATATCCTACACGAAAAATTTTTTCACGCGGCAATCGATGGAAAATATGTCGGATAGGTTGGTACTAACCTAGTTTATATGCAGTAAATTTGGCGCGATTCTAATGTCTAGAAGGAAGATATTAACATTTATACGTAAATCGACTGATCTCTTCGCGACACGACGATTTACTGCACGGAAAATTTTTTCACGCGGCAATCGATTGAAATATATGGATAGGTTGGTAACAACTAGTTTGGTTGCACGTAAAGTTTTGCGCGATTCTAATGTCTGGAAGGAAAATATTAACAGTTATATGAAATTAAAGCATGATTTCGTGAAACGATATACTACACGGAAAATTTTTCACGCGGCAATCGATTGAAAATATGTAGGATAGGTTGGTACCAACCTAGTTTAGATGCACGTAAAATTTGCGCGCGATTCTAATGTCTAGAAGGGAAAATATTAACATTTATACGTAAATGACTATCTTTCGAAAACGACGATTTACTACACGGAGAAATTTTTTCACGCGGGCAATCGATTGAAAATATGTAGGATTGGTTCGTACCAACCTAGTTTTGTTGCACGTAAGTTTTGGCGCGATTCTAATGTCTGGAAGGGAAAAATATTAACATTATATATGAAATTAAGCATGATTTCGTGAACGATAACCTACACGGAAAATTTTTTCACGCGGCAAATCGATTGAAAATATGTCGCGATAGGTTGTACTAACCTAGTTTATATGCACGTAAAGTTTGCGCCGGATTCTAATGTCTAGAAGGGAAGATATTAACATTATACTAAATCGACTGATCTCTTCGCGAAACGACGATTTACTGCACGGAAAATTTTTTCACAGGCAATCGATGAAAATATGTAGGATAGGTTGGTACCAACCTAGTTTGGTTGCACGTAAAGTTTAACGCGATTCTAATGTCTGGAAGGGAAAATATTAACAGTTATATATGAAATTAAGGCATGATTTCGTGAAACGCATATACTACACGGAAATTTTTTTCACGCGGCAATCGATTGAAAATATGTAGGATAGTTGGTACCAACCTAGTTTAGATGCACGTAATGTGTGCGCGATTCTGATGTCTAGAAAGAAAAATATTACATTATATATGAGAATTAAGGATGATTTCGTAAACGATTTACTGCACGGAAAATTTTTTCACGCGGCAATCGATTGAAAAATATGTAGGATAGGTTGGTACAACCTAGTTTGGTTCACGTAAAGTTTGGGCGCGATTCTAATGTTGGGAAGGGAAAATATTACAGTTTATACGTAAATCGACGATCTCTTCGAGAAACGACGATTTACTGCACGGAAAATTTTTTCAGCGGGCAATGGATTGAAAATATGTAGGATAGGTTGGTACCAACTAGTTTGGTTGCACGTAAAGTTTGGCGCGATTCTAATGTCTGGAAGGGAAATATTAACAGTTATACGTAAATCGACTGATCTCTTCGAGAACGACGATTTACTGCACGGAAAATTTTTTCACCGGCAATGGATTGAAAATATGTAGGATAGGTTGTACAACCTAGTTTGGTTGCACGTAAAGTTGGCGCGATTCTAATGTCTGGAAGGGAAATATTAACAGTTATACGTAATCGACTGATCTCTTCGAGAAACGACGATTTACTGCACGGAAAATTTTTCACGCGCAATGATTGAAAATATGTAGGATAGTTGGTACCAACCTAGTTTGGTTGCACGTAAGTTTGGCGCGATTTAATGTTGGAAGGAAAATATTAACAGTTATATATGAAATTAAGGCATGATTTCGTGAAACGATATCTACACGGAAAATTTTTTCACGCGGCAATCGATTGAAAATATGTAGGATAGGTTACTTAATCTAGTTTAGATGCACGTAAAATTTGGCGCGATTCTAATGTCTAGAAGGGAAATATTAACATTTATACGAAATCGACTGATCTCTTCGAGAAAACGACGATTTACTACACGTGAAAATTTTTTCACGTGGCAATCGATTGAAAATATGTAGGATAAGTTGTACCAACTAGTTTGGTTGCACGTAAAGTTTGGCGCGATTCTAATGTCTGGGAGGGAAAATATTAACATTATATATGAAATTAAGGCATGATTTCGTGAAACATATACTACACGAAAATTTTTTCACGCGGCAATCGATGAAAATATGTAGGATAGTGGTACAACCTAGTTTGGTTGCACGTAAAGTTGGCGCGATTCTAATGTCTGGGGGGGAAAATATAACAGTTATATATGAAATTAGCATGATTTCGTGAAACGATATACTACACGGAAAATTTTTCACGCGGCAATCGATTGAAAATATGTAGGATAGGTTGTTTACCAACCTAGTTTGGTTGCACGTAAAGTTTGGCGCGATTCTAATGTCTGGGAGGGAAAATATTAACAGTTATATTGAAATTAAGCATGATTTCGTGAACGATATACTACGGAAAATTTTTCACGCGCATCGATTGAAATATGTAGGATAAGTTGTACCAACCTAGTTGGTGCACGTAAAGTTTGGCCGATCTAATGTCTGGGAGGGAAAATATTAACAGTTATATATGAAATTAAGGCATAATTCGTGAAACGATATAACTACACGGAAAATTTTTCACGCGGCAATGATTGAACATATGTAGGATAGTTGGTACCAACTAGTTTGGTTGCACGTAAAGTTTGGCGCTTTCTAATGTCTGAAGGGAAAATATTAACATTATATATTGAAATTAAGCATGATTTCTGAAACATACCTTACACGAACATTTTTTCACGCGGCAATCGATTGAAATATGTCGGATAGGTTGGTACTAACCTAGTTTATATGCACTAAAGTTTGGCCGATTCTAATGTCTAGAAGGGAAGATATTAACATTTATACGTTAAATCGACTGATCTCTTCGCGAAACGACGATTTACTGCACGGAAAATTTTTCACGCGGCAATCGATTGAAAATATGTAGGATAGGTTGGACCAACCTAGTTTGGTTGCACGTAAGTTTGGCGCGATTCTAATGTCTGAAGGGAAAATATAACAGTTATATATGAAATTAAGGCATGATTCGTGAAACGATATACTAACGGAAATTTTTTTCACCGGCAATCGATTGAAATATGTAGGATAGGTTGGTACAAACCTAGTTTAGATGTACGTAAAGTTTGGCGCGATTTAATGTCTAGAAAGGAAAATTTAACATTTTATGTAAATCGACGGATCTCTTCGCGAAACGACGATTTACTGCACGGAATATTTTTTCACGCGGCAATCGATGAAAATATGTAGGATAGGTTGGTACCTACCTAGTTTGGTTGCACGTAAAGTTTGGCGCGATTCTAATGTCTGGAAGGGAAAATATTAACAGTTATATATGAAATTAAGGCATGTTTTTGTGAAACGATTATACTACACGGAAAAATTTTTCACGCGGCAATGGATTGAAATATGTCGGATAGGTTGATACTTACCTAGTTTAGATGCACGTAAAATTTGCGCGATTCTAATGTCTAGAAGGGAAAATATTAACATTTATACGTAAATCGACTGATCTCTTCGAGAAACGACGATTTACTACACGGAAAATTTTCTCACGCGGCAATCGATTGAAAATATGTAGGATAGGTTGTACCAACCTAGTTTGGTTGCACGTAAAGTTTGCGCGTTCTAATGTCCTGGAAGGGAAAATATTAACAGTTATATATGAAATTAAGGCATGATTCGTGAAACGATATACTACGGAATTTTTTTCACGCGGCAATCGATTAAAATATGTAGGATAGGTTGGTACCAACTAGTTTAGATTCACGTAAAGTTTGCGCGATTCTGATGTCTAGAAGAGAAAATATTAACAGTTATATATGAAATTAAGGCATGATTTCGAGAATCGATATACTACACGAAAATTTTTCACGCGGCAATGATGAAAATATGTCGGATAGGTTGGTACTAACCTAGTTTAGATGCACGTAAAATTTGGCGCGATTCTAATGTCTAGAAGGAAAATATAACATTTATACGTAAATCCACTGATCTCTTCGAGAAACGACGATTTACTGCACGGAAAATTTTTTCAGCGGCAATGGATTGAAAATATGTAGGATAGATGTACCAACCTAGTTTGTTGCACGTAAAGTTTGGCGCGATTCTAATGTCTGAAGGGAAATATTAACAGTATATATATGAAATTAAGGCATGATTTGTGAAACGATATCCTACACGGAAATTTTTTTCACGCGGCAATCGATTGAAAATATGTCGGATAGGTGGTACTAACTAGTTATATGCACGTAAAGTTTGCGCGATTCTAATGTCTAGAAGGGAAGATATTAAATTATACGTAAATCGACTGATCTCTTCGCGAAACGACGATTTACTGCACGGAAAATTTTTCACGCGCAATCGATTGAAAATATGTAGGATAGGTTGGTACCAACCTAGTTTGTTGCACGTAAAGTTTGGCGCGATCTAATGCTGAAGGGAAAATATTAACAGTTATATATGAAATAAGGCATGATTTCGTGAAACGATATACTACACGGAAATTTTTCACGCGGCAATCGATGAGAAATATGTAGGATATGTTGTACCAACCTAGTTTAGATGCACGTAAATTTGGCGCGATTCTGATGTCTAGAAGAGAAAATATAACAGTTATATATGCAATTAAGGCATGATTTCGTGAAACGTATACTACACGGAAAATTTTTTCACGCGGCAATGGATTGAAATATGTCGGATAGGTTCGTACTACCTAGTTTAGATGCACGTTAAATTTGGCCGATTCTAATGTCTTAGAAGGGAAAATATTAACATTATACGTAAATCGATGATCTCTTCGCGAAACGACGATTTACTACACGGAAAATTTTTTCACGCGGCAATCGATTGAAAATATGTAGGATGGTTGTAACAACCTAGTTTGTTGCACGTAAAGTTTGGCGCGATTCTAATGTTTGAAGGGAAAATATTAACAGTTATATATGAAATTAAGGCATGATTTCGTGAAACGATATCTACACGGAAAATTTTTTTCACGCGGCAATCGATTGAAAATATGTCGGATAGGTTGTATAACTAGTTTATATGCACGTAAAGTTTGGCGCGATTTCTAATGTCTAGAAGGAGATATTACATTTATACGTAAATCGACTGATCTCTTCGCGAAACGACGATTTACTGCACGGAATTTTTTCACGCGGCAATCGATTGAAAATATGTAGGATAGGTTGGTACCAACCTAGTTTGGTTGCACGTAAAGTTTGGCGCGATTCTAATGTCTGAAGGGAAAATATAAAGTTATACGTAAATCGACTGATCTCTTCGAAAACGACGATTTACTGCACGGAAAATTTTTTCACCGGGCAATGATTGAAAATATGTAGGATGGTTGGTACCAACCTAGTTTGTTGCACGTAAAGTTTGGCGCGATTCTAATTCTGGAAGGAAAATATTAACATTATACGTAAATCGACTGATCTTTCGAGAACGACGATTTACTGCACGGAAAATTTTTTCACGCGCAATGATTGAAAATATGTAGGATAGGTTGTTACCAACCTAGTTTGGTTGCACGTAAAATTTGGCGCGATTTCTAATGTCTGGAAGGAAAATATTAACAGTTATACGTAAATCGACTGATCTCTTCGAGAAACGACGATTTACTGCACGGAAAATTTTTCACGCGGCAATGGATTGAAATATGTAGGATAGGTTGGTACCAACCTAGTTTGGTTGCACGTAAGGTTTGGCGCTTTTAATGTTGGAAGGGAAAATATTAACAGTTATATATGAATTAAGCATGATTTCGTGAAACGATATCCTACACGGAAAATTTTTTCACGCGGCAATCGATTGAAAATATGTAGGATAGTTGGTACTAATTAGTTTAGATCACGTAAAATTTGGCGCGATTCTAATGTCTAAAGGGAATATTAACATTTATACGTAAATCGACTGTATCTTCGAGAAACGACGATTTACTACACGAAAATTTTTTCACGGTCAATCGATTGAAAATTGTAGGATAGGTTGGTACCAGCCTAGTTGGTTGCAGTAAAGTTTGGCGCGTTTCTAATGTCTGGAAGGAAAATATTAACAGTATTATATGAAATTAAGGCATGATTTCGTGAACGATATACTACACGGGAAAATTTTTCACGCGGCAATGGATTGAAATATGTCGGATAGGTTGTACTTAACCGTTTGAATGCACGTAAATTGGCGCATTCTAATGTCTAGAAGGAAAATTTAACATTTATACGTAAATCGATGATCTCTTCGAAGAAACGACGATTTACTACACGGAAAATTTTTCACGCGCAATCGATTAAAATATGTAGGATAGGTTGGTACCAACCTAGTTGGTTGCACGTAAAGTTCTGCGCATTCTAATGCTGGAAGGGAATATATAACAGTTATACGTAAATCGATGATCTCTTCGAGAACGACGATTTACTGCACGGAAAATTTTTCACGCGAATTGGATTGAAAATATGTAGGATAGGTTGGTACCAACCTAGTTTGGTTGCACGTAAAGTTTGGCGCGATTCTAATGCTGAAAAGAAAATATTAACAGTTATATATGAAATTAAGGCATGACTTCGTGAAACCGATATACTACCGGAAAATTTTTCACGCGGCAATCGATTGAAAATAATTAGATAGTTGGTACCAACTTAGTTTGTTGCACGTAAAGTTTGGCGCGATTCTAATGTCTGGAAGGGAAAATATTAACAGTTTATATGAAATTAGGCATATTTCGTGAAACGATATACTACACGGAAAATTTTTTCACGCGGCAATCGATTGAAAATATGTAGATAGTTTACCAACCTAGTTTGGTTGCACGTAAAGTTTGGCGCGATTCTAATGTCTGGAAGGAAAATATTAACAGTTATATATGAAATTAGGCATGATTTCGTGAAACGATATCCTACACGAAAATTTTTTCACGCGGCAATCGATTGAAAATATGTCGATAGGTTGGTACTAACCTAGTTTATATGCACGTAAAGTTTGGCGCGATTTAATGTCTGGAAGGGAGATATTAACATTTATACGTAAATCGACTGATCTCTTCGCGAAACGACGATTTACTGCACGGAAAATTTTTTCACGCGCAATCGATTGAAAATATGTAGGATAGGTGTGTACCAACCTAGTTGGTTTGCACGTAAAGTTGGCGCGTTCTAATGTCTGAAGGGAAATATAACAGTTATATATGAAATTAAGGCATGATTTCGTGAAACGATATACTACACGGAAAATTTTTCACGCGGCAATCGATTGAAAATATGTAGGATAGGTTGGTACCACCTAGTTTAGATGCACGTAGAGTTTGGCGCGATTCTGATGTCTAGAAGAGAAATATTATCAGTTATATATTGAAATCAAGGCATGATTTCGTGAAACGATATACTACACGGAAAATTTTTTCACGCGGCAATCGATTGAAAATATGTCGGATAGGTTGTACTAACCTAGTTATATGCACGTAAAGTTTTGGCGCGATTCTAATGTCTAGAAGGGAAGATATTAACATTTATACGTAAATCGACTGATCTCTTCGCGAAACGACGATTTACTGCACGGAAAATTTTTTCACGCGGCAATCGTTGAAAATATGTAGGATAGTTGGTACTACCTTAGTTTAGATGCACGTAAAGTTTGGCCCGATTCTAATGTCTAGAAGGGAAATATTAACGTTTTATTACGTAATCGACTGATCTCTTCGAGAAACGACGATTACTACACGGAAATTTTTTCACGCGGCAATCATTGAAAATATGTAGGATAGGTGGTACCAACCTAGTTTGTTGCACGTAAAGTTTGCGCAATTTAATGTCTGGATGAAAATTTAACGTTATATATGAAATTAAGCATGATTTCGTGAAACGATATCCTACACGGAAAAATTTTTTCACGCGGCAATCGATTGAAAATATGTCGGATAGGTTGGTACTAACCTAGTTTAGATGCACGTTAAAATTTGGCGCGATTCTAATGTCTAGAAGGCAAGATATAACATTTATACGTAAATCGACTGATCTCTTCGCGAAACGACGATTTACTGCACGGAAAATTTTTTCCACGGCAATCGATTAAAAATATGTAGGATAGGTTGGTACCAACCTAGTTTGGTTGCACGTAAAGTTTGGCGCGATTCTAATGTCTGGAAAAGAAAATATAACAGTTATAATAATTAAGCATGATTTCGTGAAACGATATACTACACGGAAAATTTTTTCACGCGCAATCGATTGAAAAATGTAGGATAGTTGGTACTACCTAGTTTAGATGCACGTAAAGTTTGCGCGATTCTAATGTTAGAGGGAAATATTAACGTTTATACGTAAATCGACTGATCTCTTCGAGAAACGACGATTTACTACACGGAAAATTTTTTCACGCGGCAAGATTGAAAAATATGTAGGATAGGTTGGCTACCAACCTAGTTTGGTTGCACGTAAATTGGCGCGATTCTAATGTCTGGAAGGGAAAATATTACATTATATATGAAATTAAGGCCATGATTTCGTGAAACGATATCCTACCGGAAAATTTTTTCACGCGGCAATCGATTGAAATATGTCGGATAGTTGGTACTAACCTAGTTTAGATGCACGTAAAATTTGGCGCGATTCTAATGTTAGAAGGAAGATATTAAATTTATACGTAATCGACTGATCTCTTCGCGAAACGACGATTTACTGCACGGAAAATTTTTTCACGCGGCAATCGATTGAAAATATGTAGGATAGGTTTGTACCAACTGTTTGGTTTGCACGTAAAGTTGGCGCGATTCTAATGTCTGGAAAAGAAAATATTAACAGTTATATATGAAATTAAGGCATGATTTCGTGAAACGCTATACTACACGGAAAATTTTTTCACGCGGCAATCGATTGAAAATATTAGGATAGGTTGTACCAACCTAGTTTGGTTGCACGTAAAGTTTGGCGCAATTCTATGTCTGGAAGGGAATATATAACAGTGTATATATGAAATTAAGGATGATTTCGTGAAACGATATCCTACACGGAAATTTTTTCACGCGCAATCGATTGAAAATATGTCGGATAGGTTGGTACTAACCTAGTTTATATGCACGTAAAGTTTGGCGCGATTCTAATGTCTAGAAGGGAGATATTAACATTTATACGTAAATCGACTGATCTCTTCGCGAAACGACGATTTACTGCACGGAAAATTTTTTCACGCGCAATCGATTAAAATATGTAGGATAGGTTGTACCAACCTATTGGTTGCACGTAAAGTTTGCGCGATTCTAATGTCTGGAAAAGAAAATATTAACAGTTATATATGAATTAAGGCATGATTTCGTGAAACGCTATACTACACGGAAAATTTTTTCACGCGCAATCGATTGAAAATATGTAGGATAGGTTGTACCAACCTAGTTTGGTTGCACGTAAAGTTTGCGCAATTCTAATGTCTGGAAGGGAAATATTTAACAGTTATATATGAAATTAAGGCATGATTTCGTGGAAACGATATCCTACACGGAAATTTTTTCACGCGGCAATCGATTGAAATATGTAGATAGGTTGGACCACCTAGTTGGTTGCACGTAAAGTTTGGCGCGATTCTAATGTCTGGAAGGAAAATATTAACAGTTATATATGTGAAATTAAGGCATGATTTCGTGAAACGATATCCTACACGGAAATTTTTTCACGCGGCAACGATTGAAAATATGTCGGATAGGTTGGTACTAACCTAGTTTAGATGCACGTAAAATTTGGCGCGATTCTAATGTCTAGAAGGGAAGATATTAACATTTATACGTAAATCGACTGATCTCTTCGCGAAACGACGATTACTGCACGGAAAATTTTTTTCACGCGGCAATCGATTGAAAATATGTAGGATAGTTGGTACCAACCTAGTTTGGTTGCACGTAAAGTTTGGCGCGATTCTAATGTCTGGAGGGAAAATATTACAGTTATATTGAAATTAAGGCATGATTTCTTAAACGATATACTACACGGAAAATTTTTTCACGCGCAATCGATTGAAAATATGTAGTATAGTTTGTACCACCTAGTTTAGATGCACGTAGAGTTTGGCGCGATTCTGATGTCTAGAAGAGAAAATTATCAGTTTATATATGAATCAAGGCATGATTTCTGAAACGATATACTACACGGAAATTTTTCACGCGGCCAATCGATTGAAAATATGTCGGATAGGTTGTACTAACCTAGTTTATATGCACGTAAAGTTTTGGGCCGTTTCTAATGTCTAGAAGGGAAGATATTAACATTTATACGTAAATCACTGATCTCTTCGGAAACGACGATTTACTGCACGGAAAATTTTTCACGCGGCAATCGATTGAAAATATGTAGGATAGGTTTTGGTACTACCTAGTTTAGATGCACGTAAAGTTTGGCGCGATTCTAATGTCTAGAAGGGAAAATATTAAACGTTTATACGTAAATCGACTGATTCTCTCGAGAAACGACGATTTACTACACGGAAAATTTTTTCACGCGGCAATCGATTGAAAATATGTAGGATAGGTTGTTACCAACTATTTGTTGCACGGTAAAGTTTGCGGATTCTAATGTCTGAAGGGAAAATATTAACAGTTATATTGAAATTAAGGCATGATTCGTGAAACGGTATCCTACACGGAAAATTTTTTTCACGCGGCAATCGATTGAAAATATGTCGGATAGGTTGGTACTAACCTAGTTTTAGATGCACGTAAATTTGGCGCGATTCTAATGTCTAGAAGGGAAGATATTAACATTTATACGTAATCGACTGATCTCTTCGCGAAACGACGATTTACTGCACGGAAAATTTTTTCACGCGGCAATCGATTGAAAATATGTAGGATAGGTTGGTACCAACATAGTTTGGTTGCACGTAAAGTTTGGCGCGATTCTAATGTCTGGAAAAGAAATATTAACAGTTATATATGAAATTAAGGCATGATTTCGTTAAAACGATATACTACACGGAAAAATTTTTCACGCGGCAATCGATTGAAAATATGTAGATAGGTTGGTACTAACCTAGTTTAGATGCACGTAAAGTTTGGCGCGATTCTAATGTCTAGAGGGAAATATTAACGTTTATACGTAAATCGACTGATCTCTTCGAGAAACGACGATTTACTACACGGAAAATTTTTCACGCGGCAATCGATTGAAAATATGTAGGATAGTTGGTACCAACCTAGTTTGGTTGCACGTAAAGTTTGGCGCGATTCTAATGTCTGGAAGGGAAATATTAACAGTTATATATGAAATTAAGGCATGATTCGTGAAACGATATCCTACACGGAAAATTTTTTCACGCGGCAATCGATGGAAAATATGTCGGATAGGTTGTACTAACCTAGTTTAGATGCACGTAAAATTTGGCGCGATTCTAATGTCTAGAGGGAAGATATTAACATTTATACGTAAATCGACTGTATCTTTCAGCAAACGACGATTTACTGCACGGAAAATTTTTTCACGCGGCAATCGATTGAAAATATGTAGGATAGGTTGGTACCAACCTAGTTTGGTTGCACGTAAAGTTTGGCGCGATTCTAATGTCTGGAAAAGAAAATATTAACAGTTATATATGAAATTAAGACATGATTTCGTGAAACGCTATACTACACGGAAAATTTTTTCACGCGGCAATCGATTGAAAATATGTAGATGGGTGGTACCACCTATTTTGGTTGCACGTAAGTTTGCGCAATTCTAATGTCTGGAAGGGAAATATTAACAGTTATATATGAAATTAAGGCATGATTTCGTGAAACGATATCCACACGGAAATTTTTTCACGCGGCAATCGATTGAAAATATGTCGGATAGTTGGTACTAACCTGTTTATATGCACGTAAAGTTTGGCGCGATTCTAATGTCTAGAAGGAAGATATTAACATTTATACGTAAATCGACTGATCTCTTCGCGAAACGACATTTACTGCACGAGAAATTTTTTCACGCGGCAATCGATTGAAAATATGTAGGATAGGTTGGTACCAAACCTAGTTTGGTTGCACGTAAAGTTTGGCGCGATTCTAATGTTGGAAAAGAAAATATTAACAGTTATATATGAAATTAAGGCATGATTTCGTGAAACGCTATACTACACGGAAATTTTTTCCGCGGCAATCGATTGAAAATATGTAGGATAGGTTGGTTACCAACCTAGTTGGTTGCACGTAAAGTTTGCGCATTTCTAATGTCTGGAGGGAAATATTAACAGTTATATGAAATTAAGCATGATTTCGTGAAACGATATCCTACACGGAAAATTTTTTCACGCGGCAATCGATTGAAAATATGTAGGATAGTTGGTACCAACCTAGTTTGGTTGCACGTAAGTTTGGCGCGATTTAATGTCTGGAAGGAAAATATTAACAGTTATATATGAAATTAAGGCATGATTTCGTGAAACGATATCCTACACGGAAAATTTTTTCACGCGGCAATCGATTGAAATATGTCGGATAGTTGGTACTAACCTAGTTTAGATGCACGTAAAATTTGGCGCGATTCTAATGTCTAGAAGGGAAGATATTAACATTTATTACGTAAATCGACTGATCTCTTCGCGAAACGACGATTACTGCACGGAAAAATTTTTTCACGCGGCATCGATTGAAAATATGTAGGATAGGTTGGTACCAACCTAGTTTGGTTGACGTAAAGTTTGGCGCGGTTCTAATGTCTGGAAGGGAAAATATTAACAGTTATATATGAAATTAAGGCATGATTTCGTGAACGCTATACTACACGGAAAATTTTTTCACGCGGCAATCGATTAAAATATGTAGGATAGGTTGTACTAACCTAGTTTAGATGCACGTAAAGTTTGGCGCGATTCTAATGGTCTAGAAGGGAAAATATTTAACGTTTATACGTAAATCGACTGATCTCTTCGAGAAACGACGATTTTACTACACGGAAAATTTTTTCACGCGGCAATCGATTGAAAATATGTAGGATAGGTTGGTACTAACCTAGTTTGGTGCACGTAAAGTTTGGCGCAATTCTAATTCTGGAAGGGAAAATATTAACATTATATTATGAAATTAAGGCATGATTTCGTGAGAACGATATCCTACACGGAAAATTTTTCACGCGGCAATCGATTGAAATATGTCGGATAGGTTGGTACTAACCTAGTTTATATGCACGTAAAGTTTGGCGCAGTTCTAAGTCTAGAAGGAAGATATTAACACTTTATACGTAAATCGACTGATTCTTCGCGAAACGACGATTACTGCACGGAATATTTTTCACGCGGCAATCGATTGAAAATATGTAGGATAGTTTGGTACCAACCTAGTTTGGTTGCACGTAAAGTTTGGCGCGATTCTAATGTCCTGGAAGGGAAAT
This sequence comes from Protaetia brevitarsis, assembly GCA_004143645.1. Classification (NCBI taxonomy): domain Eukaryota; kingdom Metazoa; phylum Arthropoda; class Insecta; order Coleoptera; family Scarabaeidae; genus Protaetia; species Protaetia brevitarsis. The sequence continues at coordinate 2,477 of RXPK01002774.1, read as the reverse complement.
ATAACAGTTATATATGAAATTAAGGCATGATTTCGTGAAACGATATACTACACCGGAAATTTTTTTCACGCGCAATCGATTGAAATATGTAGGATAGGTGTGTACTAACCTAGTTTAGATGTACGTAAAGTTTGGCGCGTTCTAATGTCTAGAAGGGAAAATATTAACATTTATATGTAAATCGACTGATCTCTTCGCGAAACGACGATTTACTGCACGGAAAATTTTTTTCACGCGGCAATCGATTGAAAATATGTAGGATAGGTTGGTACCAACCTAGTTTGGTTGCACGTAAAGTTTGGCCGATTCTAATGTCTGGAGGGAAATATTAACAGTTATATATGAAATTAAGGCATATTTTCGTGAAACGATATACTACACGGAAATTTTTCACGCGGCAATCGATTGAAAATATGTAGGATAGGTTTGTACCAACCTAGTTTGTTGCACGTAAAGTTTGGCGCGATTCTAATGTCTGGAGGGAAAATATTAACAGTTATATATGAAATTACGGCATGATTTCGTGAAACGATATACTACACGGAAAATTTTTTCACGCGGCAATCGATTGAAAATATGTCGGATAGGTTGGTACTAACCTAGTTTATATGCACGTAAAGTTTGGCGCGATTCTAAGTCTAGAAGGAAGATATTAACAATTTATACTGTAACGTTTTTCGGTTCTTTAAACGTTGTCGCGGTTTTAGAAAACACACAGGCGATATATTTAAATTCACTTATTCTATTAACACTATTACGGTAATTAAAATCTATTAAAAATGCTTATTAACTATATCACTTAACCACTAATGTCTTTATTTATTAAACGATATTTATATTCATGTACTAATTCAAACGCGACCGCACTATCGAACTCGTATCGATTGACTGCCTCCTGGCCAACCCGACGCGTTATTTATAGCTGGCGCGAACGTCCAGATTGTTCGAGGCCTTCCTAGAACGTCCTCGAAGATTCTGGAGAATATTCTCGAATCTTCGACCGGTGCTGCCCTCTGTTTTCGTCGTAGGTGTTCTTCTTCCGCTATGGCAGCGCCATCTAGGGACCCTATCGGAACCGCCAGTTGAAAGTTGGCGCTCGTTACACTGCTCCCTCCTTAGATCTGTTCCGTCCCGGAACAGAACTATCACCTCCATGAAGATACGAACAGTTCTCTCCATTCTTACACGACGAGGTCCGAAGAAAATAGCACGCTACCGTCGTCGCCTCCCTTCTGCGACCGCGGGTTGTAGCTGCATACTAGAACTCTATTCCAGTATATCGGAAAATTTCTTCGAGCATGTTCCTTACGACCCTCCATCCAAGCATCCAATCCACAGCCTATTTTGGCACCCTGATCTTATTTGATCTCCCATCCAACAGCTGCTCTCTTAAACTTATCAGGCTGTCCCACATCGTCCGGTGTTGGTTTGCCAACTGAGGCTTCTTTGTCACCAAGTAGAATAAAGGCCTTTCTTTCCTGGCAAGTGCAGAGCCTTGCCACCTCAGGGTTCAGGCTTCGGAGATCTTGGACACCACCAAATTTCTTCTTGAATACGGTAGCTATCCCCTTGCCCATTCTTAAATTTGGGCAACGCAATGTGCTAACGCGCACCCTTCAGGAGCCAAAAACAAATCCTCCTGAATCTCCGTTGTTACATCATGACGCACTTTGCGGCCATTCCCATACTTGTCCATAAACTCCTCATAGCTGATTCTTCTTCGGGGAGTCTACAAACTCGGACCATCTGCTCGTCCTCTTGATTGTCCCAAGATAAGAGCTAGGCGATTTAAAATGCACCACTCTTGCTTTACCATTGGGTTTCTTTCTGATGCGATAGATGACTCATTAATTCGCTTTTATCACTTCGTAAGGCCCGTCCCACGATCGTTGCAGCTTAGGTGAGAAGCCTCGACGTCGCTGAGGATTGAACAGCCAGACCAGGTCTCCAGACTGATATCCGCTTCATTGCTCTGATGTCGTAGTGTTCCTTTCATGCGGTCGCTTGCTTCATGGATATTCCGCCCTCACCCGATCGTGAATATCATCCATTCGCCTCCGCAAGTTCGAAAACATAGTCATCTCCAACTACTTCTTCATTCGTTAAAGGCCGAACTTAAGGATTCGCATGTAAGCGCAGTCTCGTCCAAAAAGAACACTAGATGGACTTTGGCCAGTGTTTTCGTGGACGATGCTCTATACCCAGCAAGAATAGATGTAGTTGTTGGTCCCAATCTCGCTTGGTGGTCTGCGACAACTTTTGATAGATACTGATAACTTCCTGTTCATGCCTCCACATGCCATCTGATTGCGGTGCAAGGCATTTGTTCGTGTCTTGCGAATACCCAATATTTGCACATCTCTTGAAACACTGCTATTCAAAATTCCGTCCCTGTCGAGTGAGTTCAAGCGGCACCCAAACGACTGAAAGTTCTTTACTAAAGTCTCAGCAACGTAACAGCTTCCTGATTTGGTAAT